>JAVJGG010000024.1:27868859-27882768 GCA_035590195.1 Aviceda cuculoides | reverse complement strand
GTGGTGCTTAGGGACATGGTTTAGTGGTGGACGTGGCAGTGTTAGGTTAACGGTTGGACTCGACCTCAAAGGACTTTTTTCCAACCTAAATGATTCTATAATTCAACCTGTTCTTCAGAGCTCATACTGAATATGCAGATCTGTCAGCTAACAAACATATTCTTTTGCTGTCAAGCTGACCAGTATTCGGATCACAGTTACTAAGGCACAACAAGCAGAGGACTGATTGACTCAAATTTTAAAAGACACTAAATACAGAACCAAATATTCAAGTAAGAAATTGGCTTGCTTTCTGGAATAAAACCATTAGGAATTGGAGGCTACATGAGTCTCTCTCATGCATAAAGGTTACATTCATATATAGGAGCTTGCTGAAGAAAGGAACAAGACTAGTACCTGATGCTTGTGATTTGCTAGTCATTGGAGTAGGCAGGCTCTGCTCCCGTGGGGCCTGGCCTCCTTGTGAGTTCTTGTCCCACAGGTTCACATTCTTGTAGTTGTAACTGCTAGGATCTCCCCACGCTGAAGTGCCATCATCAATATCCATTTTTCGACTGATTGACTGTGGAGAAGGTTCTTCCCAGCCACTAGGCTCCTCCTCTTTGGGGGCAGCTGGCTGTGGTCCGCTGTTCCAGTTTGGGTTTGGAGGTCGGCCATTACTTGGAGTTTGGGGTGGTGGACCCCAGGAACCAGAAGTCTCCTGCTGTTGCTGCTGGTGCTGCTGCTGCTGCTGCTTGTTCCAGGAGTTGGGCTGTCGACCCGTCTCATTCCATGTTGAAGTTCTTTTACAATCATCCCATCCACCCTTTGAAGCAGCGCTTGTATTTGCACCATTACCCCAAGTTCCAATCTCATTTTGCCCACCTTCACCCCAACCAGACACTGGCTTGTTTCCTGTACTTTCCCAGTTGCTGTTTTTTGTTTGGTCAACTTCCTCTCCCCAACCGTTCTTTCCAGAAGACCATCCTTGATTAGGTTGCCGTCCACCCCACCCCTGATCCTTACTAGAGCTGTCATTCCAAGAGGAAGACGATTTTTCTTCTGGTCTTCCTCCTCCCCAATTAGAAGAATTGGAGTTCTTATAGTCATTCCATCCTCCAGTATTTTTGGGGTCCTTCCACTCTGTTGGGGTTGAGAGCTCACCCCATCCAGACTTGATTTGATTGCTTTGGCTGGGTACATCGCCCCAGCCCCCTGAGTTCTTTGTCTGTGTGGCAGAGCTCTCCCACCCCTCAGTTCCTTTATCAGACTTCCCCTCGGGCCGTGGCATCTCTTCGATATCCCACACGGTATCTTGCTTGATTTGAGTTTGGCCCCAGCCGGTGTTTGAAAGCACTCGGGGGTCCAAATCAGTCCTGCTCAGCAAAGTCTGCAAGACTGCCTGGCAATCAGGATGTGTAGGCCTATAGGATCGGCGTCCAGAATTGTGACTGTCACTACTTCCTGCTTTGTGGTTGCTTCCAGTGCTTTGACCTCCAACCTCACTTCCCGCAGAGCTGGAAGATCTTCCCCAACAGGGAGCCTGGGAATTGCCTTGGTTTTCAGGAAGAGGGTGGCCTTTTTGATTGTCCCATGCTCCAGTGCTAGAATTTGGTTGGTTTGGACCACTCCATTCTCCAATCTTCAGTTCATCAGACCCAGACAGCTGTTTCCATTCTCCCTGAGAGACCCCAGATGTTAATTTGTTCCCTTCACCCCATTTGCTTTCATTTGCATGCTGAGGGCCAAAGTTCCAAGACCCACCACCCGTAGACCGGTTATTGTTATCCCAAGAATCACTTCTTGACCCATTAGGTTTTTGAACGGAAGCTCCTTTCCAGGAGTCCTCTCTATCCTTTCCATTGTTCCCATGGTTTCCAGAATTGCTCTGTCCAGAGACTGTGTCAGTTCCAGAAGACCCCCTAGCTGTACCCCAAGATCCAACACTCCCAGTCTTTCTTTCTCCAGTGCTTTGTGAAGGGGTGTCAGTGCTCCTGGAAGGGTTCCCCAAGCCCATTTCAAAGGGCGTTCCCTTATTCTCCATAGGGTTTGGTGAACTTAAGTTCAAGGAGTTAGTGTTTCCATTTTTTGGTCCATCAGTGTTATGAATTTGAGCCTGTTCTCTGCCAGAGACAAAGTTAACACCCGCATTTTCCATCTTTGACTGCTGTTCCCTAGAGGTCTGACCTACTGTGCTAATCTGTGCATTGGAGCTTCCACTATCAGATTCCAAAGTCCCTTTCCTAGAATTGCCCTCTTGAACCAGTGCCGGCCAAGCAGATGGGTTGCTATTTGGGTTAAAGTTGCTGAAGCCAGAACCGGGACTGATTCTATCTTGTCCACTCAAGTTCCTCCAGTTACCTAGTCCATTGTTACTCTCGGCAGCAGGGTTGGAAGATTGAACAGATTTAGCCTTGGGATCAGATTTCCAGGCCCCAAGATTACATTCGTTTCCAGTGCTTCCAGACTGGCACTGGCTTCCTTTTCCTTTGTTACTAGTGGTGCTTCCTGGCAGAGCATTCTTCTCCAAGCCAGGGTTCGAGGCACTGTTGTTATCGGTGGTGTTTTCGGAAGAAGACTCAGCATCTTTGCTGGCAATACAAGGCCACTCTTCCATGTCAGACCCGTCTACAATCACCTTGTCCCAGATGTGAGTTGGGTTGGAGTTGGTGCCGCTGTTGGAGGAGGCTCCAGGACCCCAAGTGGAATTTGCATAATTTGAAGCAGCAGCACCTCCAATCGCTGAATCTAAAAAAAGCAAAACAAAACAAAACACCACAAACCACACCCAAAAAGGTCATTAATAATCAGTATTATTTACGAGCACTGAACATCACATTTTTGACACCAGTGATTACTGTTTTCATTAATAACAACCCTTCCCTCAAATGTGTAACAAAGTTGCTTTGGAAGAACATCAGGCTGGAAAACACCATTGAGAATACTGATAAAAAACTTCTTTTAACAAACTCCCCACAAGCATTTTGTGGGGACCTGAATTCACCGTTGACTCACTACTGCTAACAGTCCAGCTCTAAGTTCAACGTAGTACTTATAACCCAGTTAATGAACCTGCATGGTCATTACTGATACTGGTTGTAGACTTTTCAAATACACATTTAAAATCATATTATATATAGAACAAGAATGCGCATGTGCACACATTCATACGCATGTGTGTACATGCAGTCAGCTGTTGGTCTGCTACTCAACTGACTCAAATCAACTACAATTTATTACAGATCAAAAGATAAAATATTGAAGACAAAAAGCATCTAATCAATATATGAAGCTGAAGATGTCTATCCTTGAGCTTCAAGTATCTTTTTCAAGTTGATTTTGCTATTAGGTATTTCTTTCAACCCTTTTGCAAAACAAATGAAGTTATTTCCAAAAGTTACTGTAAAACAAAAGAGACCAAAGATACACAAATTACAATTTCTATTTAGTAATGTTGCAAGCTGTATTCAGCATGTTATTACTCCGCTATTTGTGTCACTGCTATGTTTACCCTAGAAACCACAGTTTGCGGTTTTGCGAGCAGCTAAGCTGATCTCTCTGCCACTGGATGGAAGCTAGTAAGTGATCTCATTTCTCCTTCTGTCTCTCTCACCAGCTCTACCGACTTCAAGCTCCCCAGGTCTCACCTCTCATTTGTGACAGTTCTGATAGTTAAAGGGTTTAACTGCTAAGTCAGCTGTACTCACTAACTGAAGACAAAACTGTCCACTTTTTGACATATTAGTTTTTTGCTGGCTTAGCACGTTGTACAGGGTAAGCTGCAAGTTCAATGAGCTTTGGAGTCACTTTAAGGAAACCAGCAGGATGAATGACAACGAACAGGGCGCCTTTCCTTTATCTGTGGTGAACTATTGTGTCCTATGTGGCACGACTTCACATGGACAAGATATTTGTATATAGTTTTAAAGCAGACATAAATTGACACAATGCCACAATGGATGAAGCCTATGTCAATGTTGGCAGCATGATGCCTGCATATATGCAGACAGGTTATCGTTATTAGTTTAAGATGTCAGACAAGATTCCCTTGCCATCCACATAATTACCTCTGATCCTCTAAATAATTTAAGACCATTAGTACTTCAGTGTCGTTCTCTATATAGGGTTCCACTCATTTTTCTATGTATTTTTAATACAAAGGGACCCTAAATTGCTCTCGGCACAAATTCCCAGTGATGAAGACTAAACACTCTCCCTTCTACAAAACCACGCTCTGAACCCTAATATATTAGTCTTATTCAGTTATCCCACACAACCAATTTAACTTATTTTGCAGAGAGCATAAAGTTCATAGTAACATCTGCATCAGTATTCGTACGTGAATATATATTGTTACCACCCATACTGGCTCATAGGACAGCTTCCATGAAAATAAGGCATAATGACTTTAAGAAGGCAGATTCCCCCACCAAGTTCCTATGTTATATATTCAGAGGTGAAGACCACAATTTCTGGTTGCTAATACTTTTCAACAGAAGATGAACAGGTCAGCTTTCAGTGCCTGTCTCAGGCTTTCAGTTCATTAGCTTAACCAATGAACATCCACTCAATGCCTTCCAGATTCCCCTTCGTTGAGGGCCAGCAGTAAAGATCCAGACTTCACGGCAAGGTTAGAACTCTCTTGTAAGCTTTGAATACTGATGAGCAGAAGTTTGTCTTCATCCATTAAACCCTAGCCACCAAGATCCAAAAGACCAAGCAGTTCCTGTGCACATTCTGTTCCTTCTGCTGCCTTAATCTTAAGTGCAAACTTAACAATAGCAAGGAAGTGTGACCCTTGACTGATATTTACAACCTGGCTACCTTTTCTATCTTTTTAGTACACTGAATAACACCTCCCACCCCCATCTAAAAACTTTCTGATTAGACTGATCACAGGAATACCTTAAGGAGGACAGCCAACAGCAAGTTCAAAAGGCTGCAAGGTTGCCGTCCCTTGAACTTAGCGATGATTCTGCAAACGAATGATGCATAGGCAGCTATGCACTTAGCAAGATCTTCACACAGATGATTGAGAGAGCATTTCGCATTTCATTTCTGTGAAGACATTCTAGAAGCATCAAGATTGGGATGCTTGCTAGCATGGCATACTAGGACACAATTTAACGGACTGTTTTATAAAACCAGCCTCCCCTTGCTATGTTTTACAGTGGCAACAAAACTGGTGATTTATGGTTTTGTGTTAAGATAATGGGTAAGGGCTCTTGGTTCTCAAAACAGACTCTTCTTTAATAACAAACATGCTTAAGAGAAACAAGTTTCTGATGTGACTGAAATGAAAAAAAGTTACCAGCAAATGACTACTTTTAAGGATGAAAGTATGGAACTGAAATAAGTGAAAGTATTGAAATGGAGTCCTGAAATGAAGATAGAGTTTTGCTGTGAGAGATGGTGGTGATTCTCACAGGGTATTTGTGGCGAGTTGACCTTGGCTGGATGCCAGGTGCCCACCAAGCTCCATCACTCCCCTCCTCAGCAGGACAGGGTGGGTGTGTGTGGGGGAAAATAAGATGGAAAAACCCCTCGTGGGTCAAGATAAAGGCAGTTTAATAAAGCAAACGCAAAGGCCATGTGAGGAAGCAAAGGAAAACAAAGGATTTATTCTCTACTTCCCATCAGCAGGCAATGTCCAGCCACTTCCCAGGAACTGGAGCATTAGTACGCGTAGCGGTTGTTCAGGAAGACAAACGTGGTAATAACAAACGCCTCCCCTTCTCCGTTACTTTCTGTGAAGTGGCTGGACATCATCTGCTGATGGGAAGTAGAGAATAAAGCCTTTGTTTTCCTTTGCTTCCTCACGTGGCTTTTGCTTTATTAAACTGCCTTTACCTTGACCCACCAGAGTTTTTTCCATCTTATTTTCTACCACCCCCCACCCCTGTGCCCTGTCTCGCTGAGGAGGGGAGTGACGGAGCGGCTTGGTGGGCACCTGCCACCGGCCAAGGTCAACTCACCATAGTATTTTAACTACTGAAAGACTTTCACCAACAAAATTTAAGCTTTTTTTTTTTCCCCCCCAAAATTGTCTTGCACATCCTGAGTATCATTGGTATTGGAAGAAATATATATACCACCCTCCACCCCACCCCCTCGTATTGCTAAGAGACAATAGTAAATTTGGTGCCATCTTTCAGGGAACTAGAGTTTTGCCATCTTACAGAAGCATTTTCAGTTCTGGTAGAAAAAGATCGATGTAAAGAAGGATTATGTATTGACTTCCTGTATTAAAGCCTCACCAACACCATCTATAGCTATCTGGCAAATATAATAATGCTAAGAAGTAGGTAAGCTGCATTATTTTTCCCTTTAGGAACCTGCTTTTGTTTTCACATGGGATGAATTAATCACAGTATGAGTGCATAAACGCCTGTCAGAACTGGGCCCAATCTGAAATCCAGCTTGTAAACAGCCAGGGTCTCAGATGGAATGGATGACGTGCGAGACAGATAGCGACAGCAGAGTTCCCTGAGCACTTTGACGGAGCAGCCTGAGTGCCAGCCCCAGCCTTCCTCTTGTCCAGCTGCTCCTTCCCACTCCTCTGGCACACCTACCTCTCCCATGCTAGCACAGATGTTCCCACTGATACTCAGTGAGCTGAACTGGTAAATCACCCAGACTGACATGACCTTTAAAAAACAACCCGGGTTAATTTTAATCCAAGTCAGCTCCCCAGAGCAGTTAACTGTGTTATGGTGCAGAAATTTGGATGGGGTGAGGCAGGTCTGAACGACCCCTATCTTTCCTGGCAACACTCCTGACTTACGTCAGGATAAAGCAACTAACCACTGGCATAAAAAGTTGCCACAATCAGTAACACAACCATAGAACATCTTAGTTGTTAATGCACCATTGAACTAAATGTAAAAACATGGCAACTCATAAAAATCAAAATGCAGCCTCAGAAAAACAAATATTAGGTGTCAAATTAATTACATAAAACTTGGGGAGCCTCTAAAATACTTCAGAATGGTCCTCATATAGTACATCCAACAGCAAAAAAATCCTGTTCATGAGAAATTTTGAAAACTTTTAGAACGCTTTACTACTATAGTCTCCTTTGTTGGTCTACCACCATCACTGTGAAGGTATACCAATGCCGACATAAAGCTAGGATTTTATATATAGTCAAAAGACATTGGGGTGGGGTTTTTTTCCCCTCCTCTTCATCTTTCAGGTGTTTTAACAAAACCAGCCATCTCCGAGAGATCTGTTTTTAGAATGATTAGCTAAAACTTTGCCATTGTAGTTTGAAATTCACTCCCTCTCCCCTTTTAAATAGGGAACATCAAAGATAACAAGATAAATAATCTGTCAAATAGGGATTTGCTACAAAGGAACTGAAGTACTGAAACCACAAAACAAATGGAATTATTAATTTTCCTAGAATCCTTTTTAATAAAGACAGCCATCTAGCCATCCCATCTAGCTTACTTGATTCTGGAGTTCCAAGTCACCTCTGTTTTTTCTTCTGAACCACAGAGAACTATAAAAAGTTTATGCTCTCACAGACTGTGGTAGAAAACCAATCCCATTAATCTGGCACGGTTTTCAAAGGCAAACTCAGACATAGTGGTATCGTTACTTTCTTCTTCTGACTTTCAGGCACTCATTTCTTTTTTTGAACACCCTTCCCTTCTCTGATCACCTAAGTTTTTCTTTGGAAGGCAGATGTCTTGAGTGGAATTTTGTTTGTTCTACTATGATAACTTGCAAAGGAAATATTACAGTTACTGCAATTCCCCAAGGGTCTAAAAAAATTCAGGAGCACTCATAATTTTCCCATGCTCATAAAACAATTAATCTTAAAAATCAGTTTATCTTCTGGAATTCAAAGTGAAGAGAAAAGTAAAACCAGGACAGTCACCACTTTTATTAAAAGTCTTATCTAAGGAGAAAAGCAAGACTACTACTAAGAAAGTCATGAGCAAAGGGACCACCTATTTCATCCAGATGAGAAGTGACAGACACCTGCCATTTGCAGACCTGGTATCTACATGTCTGTTTTACCAGATCAGAGAAAAAAGTGACAAGATAGGAAATTCAAGTCAAAGAAACCTTAAGAGCTGTTAAGAACTATTCAATGACAACCATAAAATGCTGTTTATCTGTGCACTGTGTTTTATCTTGCTGTGGTCTTAAGAGCATTACAGCATCTAATTCAAACCACCAAAAACATAATTAAAAAAAAAAAAATTAACTTTCTTGCTCCCTCTAGTAGTAAAAATTGCATTCACTGCCGCTAACAGCAAAAGAAAAGTCTATACACTAAACCAGAAGTAAGCTCTCCAAAAGCAAATCTGAGTTTTATTATATGATACGCTTATGCACAATTTTAGCGATCTCTTCTCTGCCATGCACACGCGTTTATTATTATTATTATTACTTGCCTGTTGCAGTCCCACTGTCGCTCTGCAGCAGTGCTCCTGTCACTGGTTGTGCGTTGTTTGGGTTTGCTCCTGGTGCTGCTGGGGGAGGAGGCCCTGCTCCACCCCCAAGCAGCATACAGGATGGCGGAGGGGGCTGCCCACGTTTCAGTAACACTTTGTGGTCCTGCTGGCAACGGAATCGCGGCGGCACCTCCCGAGGCATGTAGCGGGCGGCGCTTGGCGGTTGTCCGTTCGGCACTGCCACCCTTTTGGCATTGTTGCCACCATTGACTGGTGGCGATGGGGAGTTGCCAATTGGGCTGGCAGCCACTGGTTGGCTTAAACTTGGTTTCGTCACTTCGGGCACTGAAAAACAGGAAGAAGGAAAATCAGGAATTTTTCCACTTAAACCTGTGTTACCTACAAGAACTCACTGTGGCTCTCATACTTTCATTCTTCTCTGAAATACTGTGCAACTTCAACCTTACCGAAGAACAACTCAATTAACGAAGCAGCAATAAGCAGCAGCAGCAAACCTCTTGGTTCCATGTGCAACTCGGTACCCCAAGATGAAACTCTGCCCTCAGCAAGTATTTCGCTCCAAGCCCCTAAATCCTTCTAAAAGTAAAGTTGGCAAAGAATACCACCTTGGGCAATGAGTAATTTTAAAATACGAGCAGTCAAATATAACTGGTTTCCCCCTGCCCCCGGCTCTGTTCCCTGATATTCAACTGGTTTTTGGATTGTTATGCATCACCCTTATGGGAGATCTGAAATCAGATCCCAAGTTTTCACCTGCTTACTAGGTAGGCTACACAGCCACTGCCAAAACGAACAAAAAGAGGAAAAAGTCCTCTTGGATTCAGAGTTAACAAATCTGAGTTCTCTGTACTGCTCTTGAATAAGGCAGTAATAGTTGACCCTCACACCCAAAAGGCAGTCCTACACACAGTGTTTGTATCGGGCTCGCCTAAAGTTTCCAGCCGGTCACCAGGTGCCCCTATAAGCAAGGACAAGCTGCTTCCGAGGGCTATTATGCATTGGAGAAGAGGAAAACCACAAACAAATCCTTGAGGAACTAACACCATCACAAATTTTGCTGAAGAGGCTCTACACTTGTGACCCCTGACTCACGTTCTCCATGTGCTTTTTTCAAAGAGAGCAAAAGGAATTCCTAGCCAGGCACCTAGAAGGTGTAATTGCTAAGACAGACTCTAAAGGCAAGGAAAATTTAATACATCTACTCTAGTGTTTAATGAAGATTAATACAAGAAAAGGATGTCCAGAAACCCCTCCCAAGGAAAGTGAACATAATCAGTAAAACTTTTCTTCTTACAAATGTGAGATGAAAACAAGCAAGTCTCTCTTTGGCAACACAAATGCATTGTTCCCCACGTTTTATTCTGATAAAGGTTTTCTGATTTCTCTATATAGGCTTCATCGCCTAAAACCCCCCAAAAGGTATTGCTAGCTGTAAAATCACATTGCTGTCTTAGCTCTCTTCTGTCAATAATGGCAATTTCACTACACAATTTTTTGGAAACTGACACACAAATCAAGATTAAATATATTTTTAGATAAGCTAAATAAGCTTAACTTTCAAGATGCTCACTCATCAGTCCTGCCTTATCTGTTGGACTTTTAGGTGCCTGAGCTTCTCAAGTTTCCAAAACCAAGTCATTTTCACTCATTTTGCTACCTCACCATAAACAGTACTTTCCCTGCCTTCCATTCCATTTATATAGGTGGTTTCAGTTTTCAGTTACTTGTCTAAAACCTTTGTGAAAGTGAAAACTAAGTATTTCAGCTAACCTATTTTATTCACAAGCCTCATTCCCCCTTCAAGTATTTTGATGCTGACAACATGGATAGTTTTAGGTTCTCCATTTCAATCACCTCAACTTTCATTTCTTCTGAATACACATCTTTAGTATTTCATCTTGACTCATAATTACCCTTCCTTTTCCAACAGTTTTGATCAAGATCTGAGTCTTGGCTCAAGTCAATAAAAAATACTCTTTAGGATCAAAGATTCTTACCTTTGGTTTTTTGATCTGTGACCTGCAAATTAAGAGCAAGAATGTAAATAGAGTTTTAAGAACCTCAAAACAAACATTGAACAGGGTGTGCCAAATCATCACCTTAATTTATTAACACAAGAACAGCATTTGTTATTGCACGAAAATAATCAGGTGACGAACTAAAACTCTAAACAGTATTTCTAGTCATATAAATGAAGTTTTAAAAAATGCTACAGCTCCTATAATTCATTTGCCTGATGCAGAAGTCCCTGGCAGAAACAGTAATTACTTCACTCATAATGATTTTTAGTATTCACCCCCCTTCTCATCCCAAACATGGACTTCCAAAGCACAAATAAACAGGTGCTACAGCACTACCGTTCTTTCAGATTTTGGAGGTGAAGTATTACAATTGAAGTGTAACAACAACTTCCTTCTACGAGAGTATCCTTACAGCAGGCTGTTGGGGCTAGCAATGGAATTCCCACAGGAGTAACCACAGGTGAGAGTGACTCTGTCTCCCTTCCATCTCCCCATTTCACCTTTCCCATGACATCTCTTCCAAGGAGAAGAAATCCTAAACCTAAATCTTACTGGATTCATTGCCACAATTACAAAAAGCACCAGCAATACCTATAAAGCACCAGACTTCAAAATCTCTTGAACGCAATAAGAAGTTGCTTACTAAAGTGAGCCATCACATTGGCCAATGTACTCAATATGGGGTTTTGCTGTACTTCTGCATTCT
The DNA here is from genome assembly GCA_035590195.1 of Aviceda cuculoides. Taxonomy (NCBI): domain Eukaryota; kingdom Metazoa; phylum Chordata; class Aves; order Accipitriformes; family Accipitridae; genus Aviceda; species Aviceda cuculoides. Next base: position 27,871,633 of record JAVJGG010000024.1, on the reverse strand, counting down.
TTCAGCATAGCAGATTTCAAGCTACGGTAGAGACAAACATACCACTGATATATTCTCTGGAATCATGTGTATTGTAGCATGTTTTGAACCTGTCGATCATGAGTTCCACTACACAATAACGGAAAAACCCTAAAGATCATCATGTGTCAGTTTCTATGACACCTATTCTTAAAAGAAATTGCTGAGCTAGCCCATAATTCTGGAAAGCACACAGTGACAGTATAGAATAATGAAAGGACAAGTAAAAAGCAGTTTATTGTTTAAACCAACCAAGCCAGAACTCCTTTGTATGGTAAAGAATAAAAATACAAACTGTACTAAATTGCTACGGCATCATTTACTTTACAAAGATGAACACTGCAACATGGAAAGTGGAACATTCACTATAACACAAGATCTTAAGCATCGCAACTTCACAGAATTACATAATCCAAAAGTCTCCAAGACACTAAAAATGCACCTGTACCAAAACTGCGTCTGTACCAAGCCAGACATCAATTTTCACTTCACTTACGAAAAATCCCCTATGCGTCAAATTACATCTTCTTCTGTAACACAGTTAAAAATTCTGTTAAGCACTTAAGTGACTCTCATGCTGCACTACTAAAGGAAAAGAGGGGGGAAAATTATTAATAAATCTGATCTGGTAATGCTGATAGGTTTACTCTGGTCAACAGTAAACATGTTCAGTAAATGAGTAACTCGTCTACTTGGAAGAACCCCCTTTTTACCAAATCTTTAAAGATTTCTACATGATAACCACAGTTTGCTTTAGCGGAAAAAAAATAAAAAACTTCCGCCTATACTGCATCTCTCTCCTAGTCAAAACGATCTGGTTTGGGGATTTTTTTTTTCTTTTGTCTAGAATACAAAAGCTGAGAAAATGTGACACTGTCTCAGATTTACAGCTGTCATCTCTCTGCAGGCAACCTATAAGCACTGGCAGGGCAGGAGCAGCTGTAGTGAAGGTGGAGTCCAACTCAGCCTTCTGACGAGCTACCTAACAGCCCCCGGGACACCAACCACAAGAATTTAGTCTGTGAATTTGCTTGCATAACCTCTGTTGAAGTGATTTTTACACTTTTTTTTATGTTTCAGAAGATCTAGACAGAAACAATTGTTTCATGTTATATGAACTCTGTCTGAAAAAGGTACCCCCAAATCATTACTGCGTATTTGGTGAACACCACCAGTCACTAAGAACAGACACATTGATGTTCTGCCCCTTTGGTTGCCCGCTTTGCTATTCCTAGATATCTCCATGTATTACTGTTAAGGTTGGTCTCTAGGAGATTAACTTATTTAGTGTTTACTCCTCCCAAGATTTTGGCAAAATATCATAACATTCAATCATGCTGAACAACTCAGTAGGTGAGGGACCACACAGTAAAGCTGGCAAATCTCCTTTGTATTCAAAGCACCAATTCCTCAGCAAACACTCACAGCACTGTTATCAACCTTTTCAAGTTTCTCTTGTGTCACTGAGTATCAGCATATAATCCTCAAGTCACTAGTCTTTATTTACCAAGGTATGCTCCTTCCGGTTCTTACATATACTGTGTGCTTAAACATTAAACAGCAGCAATACTGAGGCGAAAAGACACCGAAGAAACCTTATTCTGTAGCTACTGCCTTTTGCAGTATTATTGGGGATATATCAACACAATAGCTGGATAAAACCAACAGAAATACACCAGCTTATCCACACCTGATTTAAACTAATAGACTCAAACTGGTGAAAAATCCAGATTTAGAGACCCTGGAGAAGCCAAAATTTAACTGAAATCGGTGCTGGCTGTTCTCAGGAGAAACCTACAGGACCTAACACAGTAATGTCCGATCTTTTGTAGGATCTGTTGTTACTGAAGCAACTGAACAACAGCGACTACTGAGAGAAAGTAAAGCCTTCTGCTCTCAGTTTCACATAGTCACTGAGGCTGGAAGGACAACCTCTGGTGATCCAGCCCACAGTTCCCAGCCCTGTTCCCCACCCACCCCCAGGAATCTCCCCAGCTCAAAGCAAAGTCATCAAAACCAGATTGTACAGGGCCACATCCAACTCATTTCTGAGCATCTCCAAAGATGGAGGCACCATAACCTCTCTGGGAAACCTGTTCTAGTGGTTGCCCAGTCACATACACACACACAAAAGCCATCTTTTTATAATTAAGTGGAATTTCCTGTATTTCAATTCATGCACAATGTCTTGTACCTTGTCACTGGGCACCACTGAGAAGAGCCTGCCTCCATCATCTTTACGCCCTCCCACAAGGTATTTATATACATTGATTAGCAAGGTTCCCCCGAGCCTTCTCTTCTCCAGTCCCAACAGCCCTAGCTCTCAGCCTCTCCTCATCTGTCAGATACTCCAGTCCTTTAGTCACCTTAGGAGCCTTTCGCTTGACCTGCTCAGGATGGTTACATCTGTTTTGTACTGGGAAGTCCGGAACCAGACAGAAAGGATTTTACCAGTAAAAAGCATGGATAAAGCTGCAAGAGACTCAAGTTCCTATGTCAAATTAACGCCTAGAACAGTCTACTAGATTTTCAGCAAAATAGAGACATTCTAATGCACCAAGTGTTCAAAACCATTTTCTGAGCAAAAACAATTTCCAGTGACTTAGCAATTCTCCATGGCTCAAACTGATATACTTCAGTAAAAGTGCTACTAGCTACAGAAAATGCAAAGCCTAAGTGATACTTCGCAAAACGGAATCTTCAGTAGCAAATATTTCACGTAGACATGGGGGGGGGGGGGGGGGGGCGGAAGGACG
>JAVJGG010000024.1:27838163-27867010 GCA_035590195.1 Aviceda cuculoides | reverse complement strand
GTGTGCTATCTGTCTCTTCCCTGGTCCAGGCTGACCAGTGATCTAGTCGCAGCGCCATAATATGTAGCAACGCTACAACAGTTTAAAAAGGTAAGAGTTGAGTTGGCTTTGCTGTCACATCACTCAGTCTTTTTCTTTCATTGCATCTATATGGTACAAGTAATATTTTTGTTTGCGTTTTTGCTGGATAGTGCCAAGCCAGTGTACAAAGAGACATGTACATAACTAATCAAATCCTACAAAAATATTTTGAGAAGTTACATGTTAACAACTTCCTGATTGAGGACTTCAAAGAACTCTCTTAAAGAGAAAAGATTCTATGGACAGTAATAAAATGTCTTCCTGGTTTCCTAAAGTTCAGCTCTCCTTCATGGACAGAGAAAATGGACAAGGGCAAGATGAGTCCTTAGTAGCAACATCCTGAGGTTGTTACCAAACGCAACTCACACGTAATGGCAAGTTCAGTCTGCATCTACCAAAGTTTGAAGCAAGCATTCCATTCCACATCACACAGAACAGAGTTTTACGCACTCTGGTATTGCTTGAGCCAGTTCTTGCTCTTTCCTATACAGCATACTTCCCAGCCCTAAGCTCTGGCAAGCAAAAGCCCTGCAGGTTTTTCAGTTTTACTAACAGCACACAACATGAAGCACAGGGGAGGTTAGTAAACTTTGCACTGTCTGTCATGGCATTGAGACAAAGTCTTCCGTTTTCTTTGAGCCACAGATTGTAAGCAATATGAAAACACTTTCCAGTGACACCTTCATCTTTGAGTTACTATAACCTCAATTTATGTTTGTACTGCTTTTGTACTACCAAGCTATGTGTGCCTTTTGGGCTGTGGTGTCAGCTACAAGTATACTATTTCCAAAAAATTTTCTTGCAGCAGGCAAAAGTTTAAGAGCTGTCTTAAAAGAGCTGCTGAAAAAGGGTAGGATCGAAATACAAAATGACTTCCAGTAACTGCCTGGCACACAGACAGCCTTCTATTTAAAAGCACCTTCCTTAGTTTTGTGAGCTGAAGAGCAGGGAATAGAAAAGAATGAGGAAAAGGTCATATTCACAACCAAAGCTGAAGCTATGGCTTACAACGCCATGTAGCACTAATAGTAAAAGGAGCCAAGGATAAAAGATCTATAGCCTGAAAGCAGACACCTAGTTATGGTCATCTGCCTGTGGCGAGTTCAGGACAGGGAGATTGCTGCTGCTGCTGCCGTGTTTTCAGACATACACAACAAATATCTACGGTACTGAGGCTGCAGAGAAGCCCTCTGTTTTGCATGACGACCTCCCTTCTGCTCTTTTAATAGAGATGTGCATTTAATATTCCCCTGGGCACATCATCAACAACTACAATATAGCAATAATCAATACTTAGTAATTGAGGCTTGAATTCATATAAGCACACATCTAAGCTGTACTGAGGTGGAAGGGATCTATTTCACCACTCTGCCTGCATCACACGTACAAGACCATAAAGTTCCTGGCAAAGCGTAACTGAACCTCACAAACAGGTAAGAAGTATGAAGTAGTACTCTCCAAATGACAGAGCAAGAACTGATCCTACAGACACGCTAACCATGTACCACTATGTGGAAACTTCACTGCATCGGGGGTGGTGGGGGGTGGAATAGCTTATTGCCATTTTGGGTATCACACTTGCCATCTTCCCACTTTCACTCTTTGATGCATTTCACTAATATTTGAAGTTTTGTGATCAATGGTTTCCCTTTTCAGTCACACACAAGAGGCTTGTTAAACACAAACTTAATTTGCAGTGTTAAGTGTTCTAATAAATTTAACACAAACAGAGTTTTCAAGCACCTCACTGATTCATTCAGAAGCCAACACTGCCTATTAACCTTCTCTCCTCAGCTAAAAGAGAATTCTTCCTGGCCTGGTCAAGGGAACTGGGAGGTCCATCATGTACATTCCAGCAACCGGCTGCTTAAATTGGCAAGATCAGCATGGGGAGAAAATCCATCAACTCCAAAGGAGTGAATTTAGAGGCATACAACGGGGTGCGGTTCCGGTTTTTGTTACCAGCACGTAGTAAAGGGTACACGGACACAGCACAGCCCTGAAGAGGAAGTTTGCTAAACAGCAGCCAGCTTCTTACTCTAGCTTTCTTCAAGAAAGCATATGTCCATCTTAAAAACATGACCTGATTGCACTTTAAAATTTCCCATAAAATCTTAGAATCAACATTACTGAAAAGTATTTTAAAAGCTTCTTTAACTCCGAGTATTTAAAGTAAGGCATATTAACAGCTTACAAATGAAGACAAACTATAGGCTGTAATCCAAAATTTTATTTTATTTATAAAAACCCAAAACTAAACCAAACCAACCCAGTAGCTATGATGCGGTATACTCAATAACTTATCTAAGTTCTTATAACAACCTCTTCTGGCTAAGACAAAAGCAGTCATTTCAGAGGAAAAAAAAAAAAGTTTTTTCAGCTAGTTAACTAGAGAAGTAATAGAAAATACTTGTTAAGTCCAAGTTATTAAAACAGATAGCCATTTCAGAAAAACAAGAAAAAAAATAAAAGGTATTCAAGAAGTGTGACCTCCTCCAAAACAATTTACCAGTTTTGGAAAAATGTTAATTTCCTGCAAAATCCTAATATTCACTTTTCCAGAAAACTATTTTAAAAAGACATATTCTTGCAAGAGATAGGCTTGAGGCATGGGTAGAGGGCAGAAGTTGTCTTCAAAGTTCTTGCTATCACAAACTGAACTGTGAGACAAGATGACGTACTAGGTATTTCACACTATCTGCTGTCAACATGCTTTGATAGGTAGAGATAAAAGTGTCACGCAGAGTATTAGTCTACACAAAAACCCCACAACCCTATAAAGTCACCCTCAAACTAAAATGGCACAAAAATTATAAGTAAAATGTAAGAAATGAAAATTCCTAGAAACTCAGGAGTGGTACTTCAGTGTACGCAACTCCCAGTTCCTTCCATAGGGCAACAGGACAACAGTGTAACAGAGTCTGGAAGTTCCTCATATGTAAAGATGTGGACTAGATGCCATTACTGTGTCATCTTCCCCCCTCCTGACCCCACGCTTTATTTTCTTTACATAGAGTTACCTTGGTTTAGCTATACTATAACACAACACAGGAGTGACAGTAAACTTCTATAGGTGCATCCTGTTCTCTGCTTTGTAATAAGCACAAGATGAATTACAAATCTGCTTTCAAATTGTGAGCCAACTTCTGTACCTTCTTCCAGAATACAGGGGATTCCAAAACGACACTTGTAGGATCAGCAGCACTTTAACAGAACAAGCTTTTATCTATGCAGCTACAAGATCACATTAACAACCGTTACATTTTCCCTAAAGGCTTTAGCCATAACTAGCCAGAGCTAAAGGCCATCACCTTATGTGAGATAACGATTTGCATGCATAGACCAGTCTCACAAGGCAGCACTTGAGCTATTAACTAACTCTGAGACAGGCCTCTAGTGACCCAAAAATATCAGACCACAAATATGTTTCTAATCATTTAGAAATAGGCAAAAAGACTCAAAGCTTGAGGGACTAAACCAGAAATTTAATCTACAGTACGGTATCCAACTTCAGTCAAGATTTCAAGCAGGAAGAATTTCCAGTGAACTCTAACTACAAGCATCTAGCTTCTCAGCATTTCTGAAAGTTTCCTCAGTATTTTGATAAATTATACAGCCTGGATACCAGCATAATTAGGCATCACACACTGGTGTCTCAGATGTGTTAAAAATCACCTTTCTAACAAGCTCAAGGCCAGGTATGCTTCCAAGGCAAAAGCTCCTCTCAATCTGAACAGGGACAAAATCTCTCAGAGAAAAGCAAGCTGTCTTCAACAGTGCTATTTCAAGAACAGCTTGCTGCTGCCACTGGAGAAGGAGGTTTCATACTTGTCCACTTTATTTCTCCTCATTAAGCTCTGTGCCTGCCCTTCCCTTGCTTGAGCTTTCTCTGGAACACAGCTGATTGTAGGGCAAGCAAATTCAAGTAAAAAACTCACCTGGACCATTCCCCCCATTTTGTAAATGGAATTAGCTCAGAGTATTATCAGACAAACATCAGAAGTAGCATGCACAAGCAGGAAGGAATCTTCTCCTTTCAAAGGAGCATGTTAAATTGATTGCAACTCAATGAAACTGCACCTTATTTTATCGCAACACCTCTCCACACAGCACCCAGTTAAAACTCTACAAATTGTATCACAGAAAGATCTACCAGTAAAAGGAGTGTATTCCTTTTGAAACAGACTGCTACATTGTTCTAATATATGAAGGAGAATGTTTCCTCCGGACTGTATTTAGTCCTTTATCCCATACTCTGCGTTTGTGACCTGAGCATTGTCACCTGCATCTGTGCAATTCTCCTCACTGTAACAGGGACTTTATTGGTACAATCCTCTAGTGTAAGAGTACTTATATACAAACCCATTAAAAAGCATAAGCTGATTAGAACGCAGGGTCATGAGCGATGAAGAAGCAGCATACTACAAACTCCCAAATGAGTTCTTGCACCTCGAGGTGCAGGCCCTTCTTGCTGCAGCAAAGAATACTGGCGGTCTGCTCTTCGAATGGTCAACGCGGAGCAAAGCTTTCAAACCCGACCAGGAAGCTGGATGTCAGGGACTGAAAATGAAGCAAAATTAAACGCACTGCCACTGGAGTATAGAAATCGTTAGTTTTACTTCTACTTCCATTCAACATATCCCACTTAATAGACACGCTCCATTATTTCAACAGCATGAGAAGAGTACGGCGTGTCCAAACACGCCAAGTGTGCTCCAGCACATTTGAACAGGACATCAAACAGAAGCAAGACGTTAACACAGCATGGGATAAATCCCAGGGTTGACAGACCCTAAATTCCTAAAGGTAAAATTACTTCCAAAAGACTAAGCCGTGTAAAGAGTTATAATCTTGCTGATCAAAAGATTCAAAATGGGATTAATTCATTTTATTTTAAAAAAAACGTTAAAATGCACGACATCACAGCCACCTTTCTTGTTAAGCAATGCTTGCATGCATAAACTAGACAGACGTAAGCCATACAAAAGCTGGTTAAATAGGAGATAGTCATTTAGAAAGTCAGTCTTTAGGCTGAACTGACAAAAATGGAGTATGAAATTATTTTAGGCCAAATGACTTCTGATGTTTATAAGGAAAAAAGCTGATCCTTCAGAATAGCACCCCTGAAGATCCAGAGTATAAAAATTTCAAGTAGGAAAAAAAAAAAAAAGAAATTACTCGTTTGCTTGAAATAAGTCTGAAGTTTACAGCATCATTGAACAACTGCAAGATCTAAGTAAGGGATAAACTATGCAGTTTAAAATCAACCAGTTAGTAAAAGGACGACTGTCCCACACTTTCTGAATGAAAATGAAATAAAGATATCTGAACTCAGCTCTTCAGTGGAGTATGAAACTAAAACTTTCGTATTTGTAACATGTATGTTCATAATATAACACATGTAAGACAATAACAAAAGTGTGTCACCCTCCACCCCTCCCCAGGGCAAGCTGTGGATTTTATACACAGACAATATATGCTTTGCCACGGATTAAATGAAAAGACTTTAGAAAGTGCAGTTTTCGAAGCGCTCTGTAAAGCAGTGTTTTCAAAAGGCAAAAGATTATTGCTCATCAAGGAGTTAGAGTAAGCTGCTTTTTTCTTCTCTTTGGCTGAAAGCCAAAACAACGTCACAGCAAGAAGTTTGCTTACTTTAAATAGCATATCTGGAACAACTGATAGGCCTTTATCGCAGCAAAACATCAGTAATTTGAAGCTGCTGTAGAAAATAACCAACTCTAAAACATCGGCATACTGACTTTGCTAAAAGCGTGCTTTTTCTAAAGAAAGACTCCTTATAGACTATTAGACTTGTTAATAGGGTAAGATTAATTCTTTGTGGAGTATTCTCTTTCTATATGCACAATGATTTACATACTAGAAAGAAAACAGCTCCGACCATAAAGGGCTGTTTACTTTAAAGAACTGGACAGTATAAGCCCTGCAATACAACAACAAACACTCACAAATATCAAGGTTTGTTCTCAACCCTTCAGCAGCTGCTTTGGGGGGAGGGGGTCAAGTTCAGCTTTAAGAGTCTCCCGCTAATAAGAAAACCTTGGATTGTGTAAAAAAAAGAAATTAAGCGTTCTTAATATTCCATATCTCTTGCTTGTACTCCTTTTACAGAATTAGTCTTTCCAGCTGTATCACATACATTAAAAGAATGACTTCCAGGTACGATCTGAAGTTTCCAGATGTTAGCCACAGTTGATAAAAAGGGAAGTTTTATGGAAATGGAGAGCTATAGCCAAAGTTCCAGAGTGTAAGAACTGAGCGAGTTTTCTCCCCTACTTCAGTCTTCAAATGCTTCAGAGCTCTTACAGATCAGTAATTATTATTTCATAGCATGAGCACTCACGCATACCAGACACAGATAAAGTGTGTTTAGAGAATTGTGAAATGTGGTAAAAATAGCCCAAGAACGGCAAAACATTGTTAGAAACCTGCTTGTAATTGGGATGTCCAGTAATTTATCTATCTTATCAGAACATTCATTCAGCAAGACATAGTTCTATTCAGGCCTTCAAGGTTTTACTGATTATCAAATAACCTTATTTTCCTCTCAAAAGTATTCACATGTGTAAAAAGGTCTATTATCTACAACTGTTTACTAGGAAAAATAATTTTTGTGGTTCTGAAAGCCACAAAAATTACACAGATAAATGAATGCATAACAAATGAATATGGAACAGTAAATGGATAACAGCTACCACAATAAAATCTCAATGAAGAACCTGTCTCTGCTACAGACTTGGAGAGAAACAAGTTCTTCTGACAAGGGAGGAGCTGGCAATCCTCAAGAAGTACAGCCGAGATCTCTGTTCCACTAAAAATGATCTATCCTGGTAATACGTACTCATTTCAAACCCTAATTCTCACTAAGTACTTTCAGCAGATAAGACGACAGACTACCTGGTAAAATATTTCTCTGTACCTTCCATTAAGCGAAGTCCTTTCATTTCTGCAATTATGGGTGGGTGGGTGGGGGCTATCAAAGCTCTGGACAGATGACCACGCTGAGGGAGCTGCTGCTGAACTTTCTTTTGCATGTGAAAGACTTCTTTTTGCTACACCATCCAGAAAGAACACTTTACCTACCTCCCTATGAATATAGAAATACTTCAAGAGTCCTACTTTGTCACACAACACTGGGTTTGAAATGAACACAGGCTACCTGGGAAAAGTGCCAGATGTCAGTTAAAGGATTGTTCATTAGTCTGCAAGTGCACTATACACAAGTATTTGCCAGTACGGCTTTGTATTAAAAGTTTAAGAGATGTAAACTCTACCAGTTTTATAATCTCAAATGGTTTGCATATCAGGAGAAAAAAATCCTTTCATTTGAAAACTAACAGAAGAAAAGTTACACAGACAGTTTTCCTCAAAGAGTCCTTCCCAGTTTTGTTTTGGGGTTTTTTTAATTATTTTTTTTATTTTTTAAACCAATTTATCTTTTGGAAATAAGTGACACTTTCTGCGCTAGATAGATGATACTCTTACTGGTCTCACCATCAGAATCACAAATAATTCTGATTGAAGGGACCTCTGGAAGCCACCTGCAGTCTGGTCTAACCCCACACTCAAAGCAGAGCCATCATCAAGGAGGTTGCTCAGGACCTAGTCACATTCAGAGTATCCCCAAGGACAGAGACACTTTTACCACTTCGGAGAGCGTATTCAATTTTTTTTTTTTTTTTTTTCCTCCTTTCTCCCTACTATACCCATTGCATTTGCCTCTCCCCAACATCTGCTCAGAATTTCCTTCCAGCAACCCGTGTTTGCCGTCTCTTGTTCTGTCACTGCGCACCACCCCCGGGAAGCGGCCGGCTCCATGCCCTCCCATCACCCAGCCGGAGACGGAGGTAACGTTACCCCCTTAGGCTTCTGAGGCTGAACAAACCCAGGTCTCTCAGCCTCTCCTTGTGCAAGATGTGCTCCAGAACACTAATCATCTTAGTGGCCATTTAATCTGTCAGCCTTTTTCCTGTATGAGAGCCCGAACTGGACACAGTATGCCAAGGGTGGACTTTTAAGTGCTGAATAGAGAAGAATCCCTTCTCCTGACCCACTGGCTATAGCCTGGCTAATACAGCCCAGCACGTAGCTGGTTTCTTAACAGCAGACACCCTGCTGATTCACATTCTACCTTTTCTTTGTCAGTACCTTTGGGTGTTTTTTCTGCAGAGCTACCTTCTCATCAGTGGATGCCTAACCTATGCTATAGCACAGGGTTATTTTGCCCCAGGTATAGTATTTTCCATTTACATTTTCTGAATTTCAAGAGGTTTCTGTCAGACCATTTTCTCCAGCCTACTGAGCTCCCCCTGCACAGCAGTCTTACCCTCCAGAGGTGTCAACCACTCAGCCCAGTTCAGAACCACCTACAAACGTGCTGAGGGTACATTCCACCCCATTAACCAGGTCATTAATACAGACGTTGAACACCACCAGCCCCAGCGTTGACTCCCACAGGGCACCATACTGCCCGGCTGCCAGTGGACTCTATCGCTGACCATAACCAACGTGGTATCACCGGCTCTGGAATCTTTTTTCAAAAAAAAGTATTACCTTAGAGTAGAATGAACAAGTATTTCTGTACTTAGTGGTCCAGTGAACAGGGAAATAATTACAGCTAAGTCTTCTGCAGAAGAGCCGCCGCAGAAACCCCCAAATGAGCTCCCCTCCGCTTGAGGGGTCTGTATCGGTACAGCACCGCATGGCGCAGCCCGGGTCGACCCCACAAGTCAAGCTCAAAGCTCTACCGGCAGCTTTACCAATGCCTCACTGGGGCTTTGAACTGGTTGCAAATTGTGACGCCAGTGACGTTGACGAGCATTACTGCCACCTTAATAACGCATTCTGGTAGGAATATATGAAAAGTGCTATAAACACCCCCCCCCCTCGTTTACTGTTAATCTTCTGACTGCAGTTAAAAAGCAAATGCTAGCTCCTGACTATGGCGTAAACTTAATTTTAACAAAAGCAGCTCTGTACCTTCTTAAGATTACAAACTTCTGTCTTAAATGCCAAGAATGGAATTATTTTTTAACACAAAAAAAAGTCCCAAGAAACTAATCTATTTGCTATGGTAACTATGCCACAGTATGCACAACAATTATGACATTTGTTTTAATGTCAGAATGTGACATTTCAGAAAGAATACTGAAAAAGTATAACATAGTTTAATTAAACGAAACATTTTCTGCCAGAGCATCATTTGTGGCACCAGCACAGGCCTTGTAGACAGTAAGAAACTGGATCATACAGAATCTTTGACAACAGGAGGTGGTACATTTAAAACACACTTTAACATTTCTTGGACTATGACTGACATTTTAATATCTGTGTTTCTCAGCCATAAAAAAATGAGACCTAAACCCCAGCCTGGTAAAGATCCAAACTACCTGGAGATAGAAGACAGAATTTTAGGGGAAGGTGGAAATAAAGAAAACATTAGATAATACCACATTATAGTGTTATTGCTGTAGTTTAACACAGTTTAAAATACTGGACGTTTTCTTAACTTTTGTGGTATGGCAATTCAGGAGGGATCAGGAAAAAATTGAAATATATGTACAAGTGAAGCAGTTTCTATGTAGTGACAGTTAAATTACTGAAACACCTCCCCACGCCCCCCTGACAGAAGCATGCTGCTTAAAAGCAGCTTCTACTGAATGACAGGGTACTTGGAATTCTACCTGCCTGGGGATATTACAAGGATACCCTCACAGCATCAGAATGGTACAACTTATACTTCATTTTATAAGTGATCTGATTGTTTACTTTTATTCAGTTTCCAAAGAAGCACTCTAAATTCACTTGCTATAAAAACCAAAACACTTTATGCAAGTTAATTAATAGCCTGACAAGCACGTTACATACCTCCAGATCTGTATAATATTGTAAAATTTTCCATATACAGTGCTTCAGGGCACTGTAGTAATGAAAATAACATTTATCAAACTGTAAGTGATTATTTTAATTACACTAAATCAAAATAGTAAAGCAAGAATGTATTTAATTTTATCAGTAGGAAGTTAAGAACAAGGTTTTCCACACAAAGTTATTATTCATCTGTTGTAGGCCAAGCTGGAAGAACCAGCAAGTTAAGGCTGCCTGAACTTCTAATACATTAAAAAAACAACTCTTACAGCTTGCTCAGATCTTCTTGGCAAAGGTATGTAAGGTTTGTATTTTCTACTCCAGTTATTGCCTGTGGCAATATTTATTTTTAACAGGTAAGAAAATACATTCAGCTACTTCCTGCAAATATTCAGTTACAAAGTTTCAGGATCATCATGATCCATATCAGGAAGCCTAAATTAAAGGCAGAAGGAAAAGTAACATATTTTGCAGGTCTGGGAAACGCTGTGTAAATCCTGCCAAATTACTGTCTCTTCAAACAAATCTATCTGCGTATGTTCAGTATATTCAGCTGGAGCTGGGCAGGTAAATTCTTGATATTCCATTATTACTAAGCATGCTCCATAAATTAAGGCTTATAACTAGGGTTATATGAAGTATTCTCCTCCCTCCCCCAACTGCTGTTCTTGAAGACTACAAACTATGGTTTATCCTCAGTAGAGGCAAAACTAGTCCTCTTCATCCTTATGCCAGCTGAGCTGAGAGCTGAAGCAGGACTAAAGGCAAGTGAAAACCACCCGGGACAAGCTGTAGAAGCAGACTGCAATAAAGCAGGACAAATATCCAGGTGCTTTCAATCTGAATCCACCATAATGCACATGCACAAACCAGCACTTGCATTCAGGTATGCCTCACACTTCACTGGGCCAGTTGGTTCCTTCCTAAAGGACTCTAAATACGTTTTGAAGCCCCTTGTTTTAAACCATATTTATGTGTTTTGTGCAATGAGTACAATGCAAATGTAGCATCTTATGTGAACAAAAAACTGAAACCGTGCATTTGCATGCACGAAGCATGGCAAATAACTTCATTTAATGCTATTGCGCCTTATATAATTAGACAAATGGTTAGCTGGCTAAGTCTTAAACAGATGTATACTTTTCAAAAGTTCATCGGTATCTTATAATTTTAATGACAGTGTATATAATCACAACCCTCCTCCGTCAGATGAGGGAAAAACCACACGAGAGATTGCTATGTATATTGTTATGCAACAGCCACATACTAGATGCCCTGAGAGCTGATTATCAATCTTGGCAATCACGAAGCTCAAATACAGACAGTGCTCGGTCTGAAGTAAGAACTTGTTTACCAGCTAAATACCGTGGATTACTAAGTGAGTTCTTAGAATGCAGTAAGGATTATATACACTCACTTCACAGTGAAGTTGCAGTTAAGCATAGTGTGTAATGAACCTGAATGAGAAAGATCTGCAACAGGCAAAATTCGGTCTGGTCTATGACTAGATAACACATGTTTGAGTTCTCCTGCTGACTCTAAAATGCAACTGGTACATCCACTACCTTCTCACGCTCTGCTACTTTTAATGATATATTTCCTCAAGAAGTACCAGCTATGTTTAGCAGCTCAGTGAAGTTGCATTCTTTTTTTTTTTTATTTAGAATTGACTTGGGGGAGGGAAGGATGACATATAGTAACACACACCACACGCCACGGCACTTTCCCAGGGTATGTTACAAAACAAGAGACTGCATGACCTGCTCAAGGTTACTGAATGACTCCATTGCTCACTCTGAATTAAAAACTGGTATCCTCCTGACTCCTCCTGTATTTTCACTAATAAAATAATACCACTACTGAACACTTGCACAGCTCCTTTCATCACAGGATGTCAAAGGTCTTTATAAATATTAATTAAGCATTGCAACAACACTAAGAAGTATGTAAAACTTAATTCTGCACATGAGTAAACCCAAGCAAAGAACAAATAACCTATGTTCAAAGTCACAGGACAAGTCAGCAGTATGGAGAATAAATGGCTCTTGCCATTAAGGAGCACTCCATTGGAAACAAGGACATAATTAACACTCCCAAATGTGATGTGAACAGTGAATACATTACTATAAAAGCCTTGGTCATGCTCAGTCCTGCGAAGATGACACTAAATTTCAGGCAGCATTCTCATGAAAATACTAAGTTTAGTTTCCTCCAAACACAGAAAAAAGTTCTCATGAAATTTTTAGTAAAATGCTCTTTTTCTTGACTGGTAACTTTCCTTAGAGGAGACAGGTATGAGCGTGATAGTCTTTGGCACTTCTACAAAATTAGCAAGTAATATCAAGCTGAGACACAATTCAAATATGAATTCAGACCCCACGAATGAAAGTAAGCTACTTCTTAATATTCAATCATGTACCCCAGTAATTAAGGAAACAAAATACCCATTTAAGAACTCAATATCCACTCTCAAAAGAAATAACCTTTATATATGTTTTCAGCAAACTATATTGTAGTCATCACTTAACCAAGTACTTCACTGATCTTACAATTTAACATTAACACGTCCACACTTTACCTGCTACAAACATTACTACTTTACAATTATCTACTATTCCCAATGATCATAAATATCACGAGACACCAATCTGTAACACTCAGTTCTAGTATGAAAGCCAACCACGCTAAAACATACTGAAGTCAATTTGCTTATATGTGCTGACACATTTGCTGACTTCAACGACAGGAGTGACAATTTTTTTTTTTTTTAAATTCCTGTTAGATTACCAAAAAGACCCCCAAAGGTGACAAAGCTCTGAACTCCTACAAAAACTCCTTTTTAAACCATTTGAGAATCTGACATTAATATGACTGCAAAAAATACTTTTGCTTTGGAGAAAGACTACTATTTTCTACATAAGACAAAACAAACCAAGTTGCACCAAAAACACTTGCAAATTAACTTCACAGTGAACCCTGTGTTCCAAAAGGGAACTTTGTTGTTACAATGTCAATAAAGAAATTAAATGAAAAATTGTGTAATTCATATTTCAGCCCAGCAACTTTTTGGGGTTTTGGGCTTTTTTTTTGTTGTTGTTGTTTTTTTAACAGCTCAAGCACAAGTTTTACATCCCACCAAAATAACAAGATTCAGTGAAAGCTGACAAAGCAACAGCCGAATGAAAAACAGGTTTTTTTGTTTTGTGTTTTAAATTACAAAGTGTGTTTTTCTTCTGACTACAGAATGAATGTCTGGGTCTAGTGGTTTTGTTGGGGTTTTTTGGTTTGTTTTTGTTTGGTTGGGTTTTTTTACCCTTTCAAAAGGACATAATTTGGCAGTAGAAACTTACTCTCTGGGCAATGAAGGTGTGTATCTCTATTATAATTTTATCTCAAGTTCTCTTACAGCACAAAACCAGAGAACAATTCAGTATTGTATTTGATACACAGCTTTCATTGCACGAAGCAATTTTTCTTCCCTCTTACATGGGACAACAGCTAGTTAACATAGTTTGTTATCACTGAAGCACTATTATGCCTTCAACAGAGGACTGATGAGATTTAACAGCTAGGCTTCAATAAATGGTGTTCCGCCTCCCACCCCCAGTAATTCTTTGGAAATCAACAGCCCAAAAGTTGCTGAGTTTTCCTGCGTGAATGAAACTAGTCATCCAACCTTGAGCAAAAAGGTCTTGAAGATCCTCATCAACTCATTACCACTTAGAAGTATGACCAAGTTCAAGATCAAATACTTCTGAGATGTGTCCAAATGTACTTGGAAACAGAGAGCAACCTTTTAGTCTGCGGCCACAGAAGCTTTATGTCAACAGTGGCAGTAGTGTACGCTCTCCAGACAAACAGATCTACTACAGACACAACCATTAGGCAAGTAATTTTCCAAGTCTGGAAAAGCACAGGTATGTGATCCTTTTGTTACAATACAGTATTTCCAAGTTCAAGCTTTGGTTGGAATGATCAGTCGAACCTATTTTTCAGTGCACTTAGTTCTCAATAGAGTTTTACTATATACACAAAGGTGCTGATCCCTAGCATTTATCTAGTATTATGTATAATGAATATCCCATGCAAAACATTTAATTGTGTTGCACTGTATTCCCACACTTTTAAGAGATACTCCTTAAGTCACAGAGGATCATATCTATATGAAGAAAGGAATCAGAACTGTACTGTTACAGGTTGTGGTTGTAATTAAGGTCATCAAGATTCCACTGTAGATGACAATAAAGTCAGGACTTGCCATGCTGGTACTACAGAGATGCTGTACATACTGTATCAGTAAAACACCCTATTTTATAAGACTACTATTCTGTATTTGTTGCCTATAGGGTAATTACAGATGATGAAAAACTAAAATCCAGTGAAAAAGCAGTGCTTAATTAAGCCAGGTGTTTCACAGCAAAAAAAGCTCAAATACATTTACCACTTAAGGTAAATAATTAAAACAGACTGTCCTGTCACACATCGACTTTGGCATGCATTTTAAGATATACTCTTTACAATATACAAACTAACATAAACTTCCTCCCTCCCTACTTTTATATGAAGATTTAAACACTGATAAAAGTTACCTTGATAAATTCCATCAAATCAGCTGTCTCCTGTAGATGGCTTTTAGAATCAGATGCATACCACCATTCATACAATGGAGTGGTATTTCTAAGATGTATACGTGACACTGAAGTGAGCGATTTTGTTAACAGACCATGCCCTCCTGTTCTGTGGCTTGCATCTGCTGTTAAGGCAGAGATCAGGTCTCATTAAAGCCTCAATGGGGATGAGAGACTGCAGACCCTGCTCAAGAAACTAGGTAAATCACAAGTGCATTCAGTCCTTGCTGCATGGCTACAGACACCCTGAAGGCCAAAACATGAGGCTTACAGTCATAAAATATAAGTGAATAAGTGAAAGGTGTGAGTTTTACTATGGAATTTGAGCTGCTTTCAATCAATAAAGAAAACCAAACTCTATGTGAGCGTAGTTCGCTCAAAATAAAGAGATATGCTAGACTGGGTATCTACTTTTAAAGCAGCATGACCTCAGGGACACTGAAAAATGACTGTGTTTGACTCGGGGAACCTTCGAATGTGTTAAGCACACAGATTCTTTGCAGAGCCTGGTACGGAAGCGTTTGTTTGCCAGATGCGTGCTTCTCACCCTTCTTACTGCAACCAGCTGGCCATCCTTTTCATTAGCCATTTTCCATTCAAAAGTGAGATCAATAAATTATTATTCAAAACATCACAACTCAATACTTCATGTCATGACTCATGACTAATTAAGATGTAAGCTGAAATTATTGACTGGCACACAGAATGAAAACTAGAGAATTGTAAAGAAACTGTGTGTAGGAAACACGAAAAACTAAAACAACCACCCAGTACAAGTGCAAGACATGACTTGTTTTAAACCAAAAGAAACTTATAGTCCTTCCTCATGAAGTTACTTAAGCAGCCAAAAAATTCAAAGCCTCTCCAAACTTGTGTCCTCATATTATCACTTGAGTTTTGAAGACATAAAGAAGATGTGATCATTTGGATCTGGCATTCCAAGAAAATTATTATCTAGGATCTCAAAATGGCAGAAAGAACCGAATACCCTCACCAAGGTGTGCAGTGTCTACAAACACCGCTTCCATTCTTCATCATCTAGAACATTATTTTTGCCTATCTGCAACTGTGAATTCTTCATTCATATGGAACACCGATCACTGTCCTGAACTGACAGCATCCTATCAACGTTCTCTGGAATCTAGTGGTTTGCTATTTGCCCAAGACACTGTCAAGAACAGTGGGGGGGAAGACACAGACAACCAACATGTAATAGTAAGTAATAGCTGCATTGCTATATACTTATCTAAATTTCAAAGACTTAAAACTGCTGCTGTGTTTTTGAAGAACAATTAATTGCAGAATGCTTGATTTGACATTAGCTCTGCACCCTTCTTTCCTCAAGAACAACAAATTCTTAATAATTTTAACGGCCAAGATTAAATTTCTAAGCAGTTTCTATTATATCACAGGTCTACGTTTTACGATACGACTGAATATGTACCAAGGAAAATTCCTTCTGTTTTAGGAATCTTCCAGGAAAACATGTACAATATACTTCAGAAAGCTAATAAAAATCAGTTTCTACACACAGCAAAGAAAAAACCTCACCCCCTTTTTTCATGTCTACAAGCACAATGTATTGGCACATAACGCTTGTACAGATGTGTAAAAGTGCCTCACTGTTCAAAAGTTTGCAGCACCTCAAAGCCTTTGATTTCTAATTTCTCCTCATGTTTTTAATTACTTTTGCTTCCATTAACTGATATGATAGAGAAAAACTATTTCTAAGTAAACATCTCAATACTTCTTTTTGTTTGCAGGATAGGGTTTTGTTGGAGGTGGGGTGGTGCTGTTTGTTTTTTTAGTATTTTTAACTTGGTTTTTGGCAAGCTATGTTTGGAATGATAGAGACAGCTGTCAGTTCTCCATAGGAAGCATTATCAGGAAGGTTATTAGAAGTTCAGTCGAGAGCTTTGTAACGTCACTAAAGACTGCAACTGTCTAATGATAAACACATTTTTAACAAGAGACCACGCCGAGGATAAATTAGGTTAACACCATGGTTAACACTAGAAATACCACTGTTTGTTCACATACATTTGCTAAAAGTAAGAACTAAAGCAGAAAGTTACTGGAATCCATGGAACAAAACCATCACAAGTAGCAGCCACTGTATTACAATGAAGTACTGTCACCCTAAACCGTACACCTCCCTGATTTAAACAGGAGAACCCAAGTCTTTGCTAACACAGTAATGCATCTTAGCTGTAATCTGTGCAGACGACCAGAGACACCCATATAGTGGTAGCTTAGAAAAATGTAGAAATGTCTCTTCTTCATTCCAAAAGGAATGCAAAAGTGCAGAAAACAACATTCTGCAGGCCATACAATCATACCAGTTTAACAGCCTATTTAAAATTAACTACCCACAATAGTTATGATGTAGAAACAAAAAAGGTCTAGGGAATAGTCCATTAATAGGCAGAAATGATCGCCACCTCTCACATTCAATAGCCTGATAAGCTATTTTTGATTCAGCCATTTTTATAGTCCTGATACTGTGCGCCATTCCCTAGCTGTGTTTTAAAAGTTAACTTCATTTCATGCCTTCTGGAAATAAAGCCTAGATTAAACCACCTAGTCTAGACATGAAACTCTTACTAATTGCTAAGTAAACAATCATTTCCTTATGTCTTAAACTAAGACATTAGAAAGTTTAAGTGAAAAGTGTTCACTGTATCCTCAGGCATTTGTATAAACTAAGGATAGTCTCCCACCAGGGAAAGAATTTCTTTTAACTATGCTGTTATTTCTGTGCAATTAGAGCCTGCCCAATCTCGGCAGTCACTCATCTGAAAGCTCCTCCTATTTGTATTGAGTGCAGAAGACAAGAATTTTGAAATCTTGATTGAGGGTTATCATTCCTTGTCTCTTTCCAGGAATGATAATTTACAGCTTAAGTGATGAATTTTACTTGCTGCTTATGTCATTCACAGACACAGTAGCAGATCCATTGCTAACTTCAATCCCATTTAAATACCTCCTGCTTTTTAATACAGTAGCTTAGGATAACTTCAAAATTTTAAAGAAGAGTAAATAATCAGTCTGAGTACTGGATATATGTCTTGCTTGAAAAATCTAGTGTCCATTCATACTCAAGAAGGAAATATTTTTAAATTAACTATGCATTACTAGCAAAGAAAAAAGTTCTCTCATAAACTAAGTCAGTCTTATAATATCTATATTCCAGAACGCTTACATTCCTTCGCAACATGGAAATTCACATCAGAAAGTTGCTTCAACATACAAAACTTCTAAGATGACAAGAACTTGCAAACAATATACAACATGTCATGCACCACTCCTTCTGCTACGGAAGAGCGAAATAAATTGTAAAGCAAGAGGTAATCCAAAAAAGAATCTAAAATGAGGAAACCACTGAACTGCCACCTAAGAGATCACAAAAGAGCACCACCACAATGGTACACAGAAAAAACATTAAGTCACAAGGGAAAAACTGAGGTAGGAATCACAGTGATAAATGAAGTTTACACATTTCTAAAGTTTCAAGACTAAGCTGATTTGTCTTGTTAAATTCTCAACCCAAGTAGCATTTGCTACTTTTAGGTAATTTTTGCCTTGTTGCATTAAGTAAGATTAACAGCTTATTTTTAATGAAAACCATGCATTTCTCATGTTCAGCAATGATGTCATAAGGCACAAAGAAATGCATAAAACTTAAGAGACTAATTTTCAGAGTAACAGACATTTTTTACTTCCGAGTGGTTAAAAATACGCACTCTTTTTCAACATCAGTCCTAACAGAAAAATAGCTACATTAAAACCATTTAAAGCATTCAGCACATAGACTCACATAAGTTCTGCATGTTTCCAGCAACAAAAATAATTTTCACCTCTGCTGACAGAAGATCTAAAGACTCCTCCTGTCTTTAATTCACAGCTACCGCTTCCTATCTACCAGTGATGAATTTTGTAAAAGTGTGGAACAGAGCAGTTTCATTTTTAGACACTATACAAAAACAATGTATGATAGATACATGACAGGAATGCAAGATATTAACTTCCACAAAAAAATACACTTATAATTTATTCAGTTAAACCTTCTCTCTATCCTCTTAAAGAAAGGTGGCTCTGCATAGAGACAGGTCAACTCTTTCCTGCTATATAAAGTTGAAGGTTAAAATGCGTAAGCTGATGTGGGAGACTATTTCCTGCTGAAAGAAAAGCCCTTTAAACACTAGAACCTCAAATCTAATTTGTCAGCTTATTCATGCTTCCATGCATACTGCCAGTGCAAAGCATCTTTCTATGAAGCCACTGTATTGGAAAAATGGTCAACGCTACCTAGCAAAAACCTTAGCATGACCTTAAAGTAAAAGTGATACAGAATTCAATCACTCACATAAGCACTCAAAATTCCAAATTTCAGGTGAAGGACCAGACCTTACCTTAATCAAATCCATCTGTTATGCTTGAAGTGCCAGCTGGACTCATGGTAGTCACTAAGTATAATTTACATGTGGCTGACTTCAATGGGAAGTGTACCAAGTAAGAGTCACCAACTTTTTCTTACGCTCTTTCTACAGAGTATAAAAACCCCATACAGTGGGCACCACTGAAAACAACACCCTTAGTTAAACCAGCCTTTGATAAGCTTGCTCTTAACATGTTGTTTTAAAGAGACAAAGGATAACTTTATTCTGCCACTGAAGCTATCTCTACCAACTTAAAATTAGGAGGCAACACAGCTCAGAATGGAACGAGCTCAGCTGGGTCTCCCACTCACCATCACAAGAATCTAGTCCATAACACCGTTCTGAGCGACGACTGGGTAGCAACTCTACTCTAAACTTAGCCACTCATCACTATACGGTTACAGTATTTCTGGAAGACCTGCTGGGAAGAACTACAGTTTAATTACAACGTATTACCAGCTGTAATAGGTGAATAAAGCAAGAACTGCCACAACAATGTCAATTTCTAACATAGCCCAGGCTTGTGCAACAAACCTGACAGACATCCAGTTGAAATGTCTTCTGAAGCCACAACCAAAGGGAACTGGGACTTGTAAACACTTAACCAGCTGAAACTGAAAGGGAAACTCAGGATTTTCCATCTGGCTCAGTTAGCGGGGTGCATAAAAAAGGACAGCGAGTTAAAAAAAAGAAAAAAAAAAAGAAAAAAGAGACCACTGTAATGCTCAAATTCTTTATTCCGATTTTCATTCGCTACCAATGAAATTTTTAGATGCAGCCTCAAAGTGCACACCGCTCAGGAACAATTCTTTCCAAACAGTGAGAGACAGTCACGCTGCACCCACCAGGAGACCCTGGGCACTGTTAGGGAGCGGGGGAGAAGAGGGAAAGGAGAGCTCAGGTGCTTCAATCCCTCAGAAGTGAAACATTTTATTGTTAAGCTTTCAATACTTGGATTGCTTTTAGGAACTATTTAACTTGTTATTTTCAACAGACAAAATGAAATTACTTCCTGGTAAAACACTGAGGTATTTATTTGTTTGTTTCGGGTTTTTTAGTTTGTTTTCTCTAGCTAGGTTCCATGTTAGTATTTAGGAAAATGCCCTTACTATACATTTGCATAGGGCCTCAGTCAGCAAGAAATGGTACACAGATAAAGCAAATGTACCTGAGGAAAAAACCAAACTCAACTCTGCTTTTAGAGCTTGGAACTAATGACATTTTGCCTGGAAAACAAAGTTCCTTTTACTGTGAAAATGGATTTACTAATCCCTGCCAAAATTTTTAACAGTACAGGAAAGTAACTCATAATGGTGATGTTCCATTCTATAACAGTATTTTAGATCAAAACCTCCTCCCTAAAGTGAACTCCTGAAATAACCAAAACTGTCCATACATTCAATAAAAGCTACTCAAAGCTAAGTTTTTACTTCAGGAAGGAAGAAAATACCAGTCAGCGAACCTACAGCACGTTTTCTCTTCTTTCATACTGCACTGAAGGACAACAATGTTTAAAGCCTCATTAAAAACTCCACAAGTGTTAAACAGAGAATGTGAATTTCAGCTTAATAAACAGGAAGATCGCCTCTGAACTAGGTTTTCACTTCTATTTTAAAACATCAAAGAAAATCATGTACTTTTCAAGGATTTTTTTTTAATAAAGCTAATATTTCTCAAGCTAGTATGCAGAGCAGCTTTTGAGCCCCAAATTCCTCTACCCTCAGCAAAAGCCCTTAGTCTGACCTCGAGACACTGCACTACGATTTGTTATGATTTATGACCCAGCTACATTAACCATACTCTTGGTAAGTGGAAATCCACAACTGCTAAATGTGAGTTTTAACACAAAACAGAACTTCTAGCATCTGAAATTTTGAGAAAGGTGGAATACACAATTCCATCTTTTTACCCACACTGTAATTCTAGTTAAATCAGTTCTGTTCCCATCAAGACATACAGGAAAAAGCAAGCATCACTCTATTCACCAGTCAATACAGCTGTGTATGACTGGCTTCAGCCCCAGGCCACGAGCCAGGAACTTCTGAGTTCAGGTCTGGCTCTGCCACTGACCGTCTGTGTGGCCTTCAGAGAGCCTCAACATTTCCCTGGTGCTCCTCTACCTTACAGAATGGCACTTGCTTTGTTTGTGCAGGCCTTGCCCAAACAAAAAACTTGAATTGACTTTGAGAGCAATTTTTACAATGGCTGTAATGCCCAAGGCCCACTAAGAAGTCTCCACTTGCCAGCTCATACCTGGTAGTTTTTAGCTGTATTAACCGCCAACATGCACATATTACATATATGCTTATAAACACATACGTGATACAAACACAAATGTAAAGATGTAGTAAGTTGGAAAATAGATAATTATTTCAAATTTGTTAAAAAAAAAAACAGGAGGAAAAAATGAAATCAACTTATATGCTACTTACAATACAGAACAACCTACAACCTTGTTCTTATTAACCCACTGAGGCAGTGATGAAGTCTGTTTTTAACAGTTTAACATTAAATGCACTGGGCACACAATGTTCAAGCTAAACCAAGTACAACTACTAATGTATTAGAATATTACTTTAACAATAGAAAAATGGCCTAGGAATGTGAAAGTGAAAAAGGATTTAAGCTTAACCAACTTACCTAGCACTAACTGAAACATCATTTAAAAGGTAAGTTTTCTTAAGAAAAGGATCAAGGGAAGTTACATAAACTTAAGCTGCCCGTATACTTGCAAGTCTACTGTAGAAGAGATTCACTTCACATCGAGACTGAAGCAGAATGTAATGGAGACTGACACTAGCTAACCTCAGCTTTTCCTGAATTCCAATGATCCAATCACACAAATACAGCTCATCACCTTTAAACCAGTATATGCTGCCTTTAAATCCACCCCTGGGAAAAAACCTTGTCCACAAAAACTTTATCAAGACAAGCTGACTTCCAAAAATTAACCTGGTCAGTTATTCATGGACTAACCAGAGAGCTGGCTTAAAGAACTAAGCAACTGTATCTTTTGTAATAAAAACAGTCACTCAGGGACTTAATCAGAAACAGCCGTTCCAGAATAGCTACCACGCAAAGATGCAGTGGTTAAATGCAAATTCAGATAGCTTTTGGACAGGGAGGACTAAACTGGTTCAAACTGCTGAAAAATTACCTGCATGCAAGACTTGCAATTCTCCCATCCCAGGCCATTTACTAAAACTTTCCACTGTAACTCAGTGGTTGTCAGAACATATTTGCTGATTAAACCCTAAAAAGTTAGAGAAATACCATCATGAAGAAGTACATCTAAACAACTTATTAGGAAGATTAAATCCTTACCGAGATGAGACTTTGTTTTTAGTTTCCTACATCACACTATCATCAGTGCGTTTCCATCAGATGAAGCAGTACAGAATACTGCAGCAAGGCCTGTATATTGGTTAGCAAGCATTCCTGCCAGGGTAATCTACATCTGCTCTGAATAGGATTACAGGACGTGGGTAAAGACAAAATAAAATACAAATAACCCTAATGCATTGTCCACTTTTTCTCTCTCAGCATTGTTTGGCCTGGTTCAGATGTATCAAACAGATAATCTGAACATTACCTGCAAAGGAACAGAAAATAGATTTGACACTGTAACACAAGGTGATTTAATTTTAAATTTACACTAATATTGCTATAGCTGACTTCTGTAGCATCAGTTGGAGCCTTCATTTGCACTAGGTTCAGAAAAGCTTTTGGGGTTTTACTTCAGGTTAACGAAGTATTTTTACAGGCAATCCGAACCTAGTCAACATTTAGATTCCAACCAATGCACATTAACTTGTAATGACATCCTCAAAGAAAAACAGAGCTAGATATAGAATGATGTATCTATAACCTAAATAGGATAATCTCTATTTCCATGCACTGTATTTGTTAATTAAAAAAAATTAAAACTGGTTAAGATTTTTTTTTTTTTTAATTATTTACCATAGAAGCTCCCTTGAATTAAAATAGTGGGGTAATAACACTAACAGTACCCAAGTAAAGCCTAACAGAATAGGAAAGGTTTATTTACATAGTCTTAACTAGAATACAGAAGAATACATTTTTAACAATTCACATGGGGATCAAGCTATCTAATTACTATTTTCCGTTTCACTAGACAACCAGTTTTTGATGTACATATCAAATATTTCTGAATAAACCAGAAAATGATGTTAGGTAAGTTTTGGTTCCTTCTGCCCTCCCCTGCTTATAGAAGGTATCCATTTTCATTTTTATTGCCCTTGAACTCTCTCCAGTAAGAGGTAAAATAGCCTGGAAAAAAATCCAGCAAGAGTTACCAGATCAGAATTTCCAAGCATCAAAACACCAAAATTCACTTGTATGTTGTGATCAAGTCATCCTCCCTATGAACTGTTCAGCAAAAGGCTGAGCATAAACATGCTGTATATTTAGCTGGCAAAGTGACATATCAGACTATATTAAGTCACTTTAGTTGATGAAGTTCTCAGTAGTAGTCACCCTCTTGCCAAAGAAAGCTGTTTTGTAGACAAGTATATCTACAGCATCAACACAGAATTAGAACCATGTGTTTTAAATCAGATCGTGAATCTAGCATGATTGCTTAACTGAAATGATATACAATTAAAAATATAAATGCTAATACAGAAGCTGCAACAAAACACAAACGCTGCTACATTAGGACACTACTATTAAGTTGCAATGTCTCCTACTACAAAACAGTAAAATTTAAACGAGGGAAAAACATGGAAGAAGCACAGAAGACTTATTTTAAGGAAGGCTTAAGTGACACAGCACACTGCATCCTGGAGAACTGGATGGCTCAGGCATGATCAGGTTGACGAATGTGGACTGAACCATGATGACAACACATCTGTGTATATTTGCCACAGAGCACATGTAAAATGGGACAATTGAGCTCAACTCTAATTAATGGTTAAGTGGCATTAACAGAATATGTATTTAACCTTTCCTGTTTTCATATAGGTCAACTAGCCCAAAAGGTCAAAATCTACAAAGGCTATGGTGTGTACATGCTTTAAAAAAAATAAATTCCAGCAGTCTCACTGCAGCTGAAGTTTTGCATGTTCTCATGTACACAGAGGCTGTGCCCAACAGCCACTATGAAATTACAGATGGACAGTAGCTTATGATTGTGCTGTTTAACAAATGCTGTGCTTAAAAAAAAAAACAAACAAAAAACAAAACACTGAGAATTCTACAAGTAATTTTTCCATTGTTTTATTTTTCTAAAAAAATAATTTCTGAATCAGAGAGGAAGTAAGACAATGTTCTGCTCAAGTTCAAATCAGTTTTTGGGTTCAGCTGTTATACCAATATCTGTACTTCAGGAAGCCCTAACTCAGCATCTACTAAAAACACTGGGAAATATGACCACTCTCCCCTTATTTCATAATTTAAGCATGAACAGTGGGGATTTGTGGACTCTTAAGGAATTAAAAGGATGACCATCTTCATTTAAAAATCTTCCTGCCTTTCTGCTTTTTAGTTGCTGAAGTGACTGTCCTGTTCAAAGCACAGTCGATTATGATGGAGCTCACCGTCAAAATATTGCTCTTCCGACACAAATTAAACAACTGCTTATTCATTTGCAGAGAATGTATGCATCTATTAAAATAAATACAAAAAAGCTGAAGTGTTTTTTTGCTAGACTACTACTACTACTACTTTTACTACTACTGCTAGACTATTATGTTTCGCTGCTCTTACTGGAGCTACCTCAAAATTTGTTGGCCTCCCCTACAGTTCAAAATGCTCTGAAGTTCAGGCCTCACAAGTACCACCCTAAGAAGAAAAGCACTCCCCTGCTGGCATGAAATAAAACACAGCTGTATTGCGATGCTTTGTTTTGGTTTTGTTGTTGTAGTAAATTCCAAGGCTACATTTCACTTCTAAAAGTCCCGATTTAACATAAATTTGTATTAATACACGTGCTTTGTAGTTTTAAGCATTTTTGCACCTATCGACACCAAAGTACTTTTTAGGTAATTTTCTCTGTCTAACACACACAAGCACCCATTTAATTAAGTTCAGACACAAACTGTAGCACTGAAGGGAACAGTACTCAGAAGCTCTCATGCTTACTACCTGTGGTCTTTAACAAGACTCCCCTCAGTAGTTTCTCTCTAGGTGTACTACAACACATTTTTCCATGCTGTTTAACACTTGGTTGGATTTGTTCTGCCTTTAAAGATCATCTCGTGTTTTAGTAATGCATCTTCTCTTAGGTACCTCAAAAAACTCCAGGGTTCACATCTTGTTTGACTAAACATGATAACTAGAAGTAGTCCTGGAACCACAGTATTTTGAAAGAGGATCAAGGTTTGTCTTTCTATTTGCCCATACTATAAAGCCCAAATATCACATCAACCAGTTCTTAAGACGTGACTTTTCAGAAATAATTATAAATATAGAATTCTACTAGCACCGGAGCATATCAGCCCTGAACTATAATACCAGCATACTGTATACAAACAGGAAAATAAACTTTAAAATGACAACATCCGTAAAGGAGCCTTAGGAACTCTTTTCTTCAGAAGTCTGTTGATGGCACTACATATAAAAAATATCCGGGTTTGCATATGCTCTGTCTCTACAAAAAAGAAAGAGAAACTGTTGTCTTCTTGGGTTGGAAGCCTATGTACAAAAGGAGAAAAATAATTTAAGCAGTGAAAAGTGCTAAGCGTAGAGCTCTGGAGCTGGAATTCACCACAAATACAGAAAGGCACCATTTCTCTTGTGCCCTTCAAAGTAATTACGGCACCATCACGAAAACAAAATAGAAGTATTTTCAGTATATAGTATTTTTTATCTCCATGATGCCTCCACACTTGCCCTCAACACTGAAATGCCCAGAAAGTGTTATCTTGACACCCAGCTTCAGGTATCTTGTTTGACCAGTATTTGAAGTATGGCACATGCAATCATACCAGCTAAATGCCAGTGTTGCGTTAGCAACTAAAGCCGCTGTTTCTTAAATAAATACTGAACTTGCCTTGCTTTGAGAAGCGGTTAAGTTTTTGTATTCCCCTAAACTGAATTTTACATCTGCTTATCAAATTAATTCTGCAGCAATAATTATAGCTAAATATTTACCATTCAGCTGCTTAAAAATGTAACCAGCTTCCTCAGCAGGATTCTTCGAAGTGAAAAGACACCTTACTTTTGCCCTGACATTACACACCACCCTTTACAAGACTCTCAGGAAGGTTACAAAGTAGAACCCAGATACCCACACCTGATCCCCTTGATAGGACATGAAGTATAGCTTTTTAGAGCTAAACATCCTATGTATCATCTTTTCCTGCCTCAAATACTGAGCGGTTTAAATAGGAAACCAATACTTAACAAACTGAAACAGCTCTTAGGAAGGAGGTAGGTTTCTTAATCAATTAAAGCAAAAAAACCCCTCAAACTTTTCAGTTCTAAAACAATGGCCAGCTGAAGAGTAGATTCCAACAAATATTGTTTATTTTAAACTGTGAATTAAACTTCTCACCTTCCATGCTGGCCACCAAAAGGAAAGTAGATCCATCATGACCAGAATTAAAGAATCCTGCTTCAAGGTGCAAGCCACAACAAGTTTTTGCAGGGATATCAGGAAAAGTATGGATAAAAATTATCTTCCAGCAATATGCTAATTCTATAGCTTTTTCTTCATTTATAGATTTGCAGGCTTTCTCATCTACTCAGCCATCTATTAATAAGAGACAAAAGTCTGAAAAGGTTAAGTTTAGCTGAAACCAGCCAGCAAGGACTGTATGATCTTATGAAGTTTCTTTTCTTTCCTTCCCAGCAGGAAAGAGGCTAAAAAAAGCCGCTGAAAGTAAGCATACTGATTTTTCAGACACTTGTTTTCCCTGAATTTTTTTCCCATTAGAACTTCAGACTCCTGTATATTGAAGCTCAGTGGTAATAAGGCTTTTCTTGTCAATTATTTCCCAGCAATCTCTTAGATGTAGTGCAAAAAACTCCAGGGGCTCTGCTGACTACAGACTTCACTGTAGTTTTCAACCTACTAAAATAGTCTGCTTTGGAAAGGGACCGATTCCTGTAGATACCAATAACAATTGACATACAAATGCAAACAGAAAAATGAAATAAAGCTTCCGAACCCAGTGTCATCACTGCAAACTGAGCAAAGAAAAAAAAAAAAGGGCTCCCCCACCCCAATACTTCTGCAAGCTTCAAACTGATCTAGAAATTGCAACTCGAGTCAGCTCTCTCCCGATTATTTTAAATAAGTATTTTGTTCCCTTTGTACTGCAGGAACACACTGAATGCAAACAGTATCACGAATTGCCCAGCCCCGCACTTTTAAAATGCTATAATTTCACAGGCTGGAGAGTCCTCAACACTCCCTGCACTAAGATTTGATGGGTCAAAGGCATATTTATATGAGGAATTATTTTAATTGGTCCTTCCTCTTCAGAGCGTACTGTCTCACAAAGCTACTTAAATGTTTCACAGACTCCGTATTGGAATAATTTCTATTATTTTCAATAGTTGCTTTTTGTCTGATCCATGACAGCTTCTGCAGCTATGAGCAGTTGCAGTTATTAGTAAACATCCTGTATTCCACCTCCCTAACAAATCAAGCTATACTAACATTTACACAATTTAGAAGTGTGTAACAGACAGTAACGAACGAAGGCAAAAAACATGCAGGAAAGGCGAGTACTTTTCTTGAGTGCAGATTGTGGGAAGGCTAATTCCTACAATATCGCCAACCCAGGACAAAATCTGGGTTTTCATTACTTCCTCAGTTCATCCATCCTATGCATCCAGTAAGTACCAAACCTGAGAATATTACTACTTTATATTGCATTTGAAAACAGTTCTGATATCAAATTAAGTTCACCAATCAACAGGTATATTCGACATGTTCTGGCTACATCAGGATCTCCACTAAGCCCAAGAAGGCTTTGAATAACAAAAGCCATCAAGCAGCATCAGGTCAAAGACACAGAATGTTTTAATAATATTTCCTCACACAGATACATGCCAATAACATGAGGGTAGAACCTAATCAGTTCATTAACCCCAAGCAGGGAGAACGTATTACTTCATACATGGACTGGGTTATCCATTACTACTGAACTTTTTAAGACCAAAATTATCAGGACAATACACTACATCAAGTTTGAGCAGAGTTCTTTTTTATTGGCTTGCTCTAATTTAAAATAAAAAGACACCTTTAATTTCCAAGAGAAACTTAATAGATTGTAGAATTATTTCAAACTTTTGCCAGCCAGTGGAGAAAAAAAAGCCCCGATACATACCACTACAAGACTACACTCAGGACAGCCAGATATATTTTCAGTAAAGGTATCCAAATCTGTCTCCTCCATTTGTATTTAGCTGTACGGATGCAAGGGCACAAAGAAATATAAAATACGACCCATTTGCAGGTTGACAAAGTTGACCTGCTAACCATAATCAATGCACACAATGTGAAAGTACATTCACATGATTATTTGCACAATTACCTGCTGCTTACATATCCAGCTACAAAAAATATCAGACTACAAGGCCTATCAGGAAGGGGTGAAGAATAACGTATACCACCACAGAGAATTTTTTTCTTCATTTAACCTCACAGAAAGGAGCATTACATCACACTCTTACAATGCAGGAGGAGGGGCCTGTTCTCAGAAAGCAGGCTTCAGCTATTTCCCTTTAATTTTTTCCTCTGTTCTGGAGGGAGATGCAAAAAGAACTCGGATTTAAATTTTCAGTAACACAGAAGACGGACAGAAAAGCGAGAAAAGGCAGGTTTTGAGCTACATTGACCAAC
>JAVJGG010000024.1:27802615-27837672 GCA_035590195.1 Aviceda cuculoides | reverse complement strand
GGAAGGACGGCCCGGTGAGAACACTTCCCCATCTGTCCCGTGTCGGACCCGGCAGCAGACAGAATGCAATCCCATTTTTATATATGCAAATTTTTGCAGCAGATTTAAGAGCTTCGGGTGCTGTGGGGAAGAAACCACTCCGTAAGAAGCCTCTATTTAAATAAAACGAGATTTTCAGTACTATCTTGTACTTCGTCGGCTTGGAAAATACAAACGATCTCCTGTAATTTGCCTGAGTGTTTTAAATCACAAATCGCTTCGAAATCCACAATACACTTCTACGGAGACCTCCTCCTAAAAAAAGAAAAAAGCCCTAAAAAGCCACTGGAAGTGCTTTACGCTGAAAACCAGACAACATCTGAAGCAAGTATGTGTGCTAGAACAAACACCTCTGCAAAACCACGGACGAAAACGGTCAGCTCAGGCTCTTAAAAATCTACGGATAGGTAAAAACAATAATAAAATAGAAACGTACCACTAACCTCATAAAGTGCAGCAGTGCTTAAATCCAGCGAGTTGAGGCATACAAGGTAGAAATGGAAATGAAAAAAGATCCAAAAATGGGTTTGTGTTTGCTTTTCTTGGTTTTTATTTCAAATGTTCAGAAACCAGCAGCGACTCTGTCGGCCATTTTGGCTTGAACTCCCTCGCTCGCGCTCCCTCGCTCCCTCCCGCCCGCTCCCTCTCGCGCTCTCTAAAGGAAGCAGCTTCTGGTGACCTTCAAATAGAGGCGGGTCACGTGACGCCGGGCGGGCTGTCAGTCACGGCACGGGCCGGCCCGCCTCCCGCCTTAAAGGGCCAGCCGCCCTGCCGGCGGCGCCGCGCCAGCGCGCTCTCCGTCCCCCCGCTCAGCAAGGGCACAGCCGGCGAGCCGGGAGGGCGGGGCGGCCGGAGCTCTGCTCTTGAAAGCTAGCTAAAAAAAAAAAATAAAAGGAAGCAGGCACCTGTGCTCCTTCTACACCGAGGTTGCAGAACCCATCGACGGCGAACGACGAAACGTGCAAGTCCCAGCAGCCACACGTGGCGGCGCGGCGCCGGACGCGTGACCCTACGCAAACCTCGCGAGGAGCACGCCTTTTAGGAAGTACCCCCAAAGAGGCTCACCTGCGGCCCACGGTGAACCCAAGCCGTAACCGGACCGCCCGCGCGAGACACGCACGCCTCAACGCCCGACGCAGGTTCGGAGGCGTGAACGCCTGCGGCGCAGCGAACGCCCTCTCCTACCGCCTTGGGTGCTTCGGGTCTCGGGCGGACGCTCCGGTCTCTTCCCACAACGCTCACAGATAAATGCTCCAGCAGTTCAAAGAGAGAATCCCAGCATGTCGCGACATTAAAAAAAAAAAGCTGCAGCACGTTTCCAGACATCACCTTGAGCGTGCAGAAACAGTAAATAACGGTTCAGAGACAGCGTGCCGTAACGCGAGTACGGTTCTGGCGTGGGGAGCCTTGCTCCGGAGTCGGCCCCACGCAGGTCAGAAACGCTTGAGCTGGCTGTGCAATGGAACCACGGCCCTGAGGAAACCGGCGGCGGCTCGGGGAGCTCACGGGAGCACCGTGGGATTGAATCCTTAAAACGCGCGAGTTTTTAATTCCGTACGGTTTTGCACTATAACTATGTAGAAACTAAAAAAAGACCGCATCGGCAGCAAAAAGCCACCACAGAATGAAACCAATGTGAAACGTCGCGGGAGGGGCACTCTATCGGAATGAATTTGGGGGGGGAGGTAGAAGCAGCACGTCTTCCAAAGGAGAATAAAAGTCATTAGTGTGTATTATCATGCTACGCGAGTCATCGGCTAAAGGCTGTGTTTCGAAAACTCACCAGGAGGCATGGGATGGCTGATACAGCTCAGGTTTTGACACACGTTGCTCCGAGGACCCTCGCTCTGGGTACAGAAACTCTCAAACGGGGACTCCCCCAGCGAGGGGATTTCTTCAACAGGACCGCAGCCTGCACCAGAACCACCCCGACATCCGTCTCTGCCGGCTCCCGAAACGCTGCAAACAGCCCATGTGTGTTGCATTTACAGGTACTGAGCGAAATAAAAGCGGTCAGACGCTAGCTTTTCAGGTTGCTCCGTCTAAACCGGAGCAGAGAGTCGGCCTGCTGGATGTAAGAGCTCGCGGCGCGTTGTGGCAGGGCTAATCCAAACACGGCAATTTAAGAAATGTGGTGAAATCTCAAGGAACACGTTCTTTTTTGTGGCAAGACCTAAAGAGAACACCACAATTGCTCCGAATGTCTAAAGGCAAAATCCAAACCAACTGCTAGGCATCTGATTTATACAAAGTTTCATAAAAGCAAATATATATGCATATTTATGAAACAGTTATCCCCCTTCTGCAAAATTACATTAAGGATTGCATCTGCTTGTTCTATACATGTTCACGCTAAGTATGACAATATGCACTAAGCTACAGATAATTTCACTCGCTCTCAAAAGCCAAATTGTTTTACTCAGACTTACAAATCCTCTTAACTTCAGTAGGCCTTGCCAGCTCTCCATTCTGCAGTCCTGGAAGCTTTTACTTCCAGGAGTTGATAATACTGTGATGACTTTAAGCAACGAGCACGCACCTGAGTTGCTGTGTATCAAGTGTAAATCACTGCTATAAAATTTCACCTTGTC
This sequence comes from Aviceda cuculoides, assembly GCA_035590195.1. Classification (NCBI taxonomy): domain Eukaryota; kingdom Metazoa; phylum Chordata; class Aves; order Accipitriformes; family Accipitridae; genus Aviceda; species Aviceda cuculoides. The sequence continues at coordinate 27,835,042 of JAVJGG010000024.1, read as the reverse complement.
AATGTTCTAGTGACAAAGCTTATTTAATCTGAAAACTTTTTTTGGGACAAGCAACTAATCAGTGAACCAAAAATATTTAGAGAGGCCAGTATGGGCAATTCTTAAATAACTGTAGCATGGATAAAACATCTTGGGTTATTTAGCATTCTGTTAAAAATGTATGGACTATGGGCTTAGGTTTTACCTTGACTAGTTTGTCTTCCATAAAGAACCATGGACTCCACTTGACAAGGCAAAAGTTACCCATGTGTTGTCTTCTTTAAAATGCTACTTGGAAGCAACTTGAAAATCCTTATTTTAATATAAAAATAAATGCTTTAACTGATTTTTTTTTCCAATTAAGCTAACAACTGAAACATACCTCATTCTTTATATATTCCTGTTGGCATATTGGTTAAGATGGCTCACAAAAAATTTTGGTGTTGGTGGGTTGGTTTTTGGTTTGGGGTTTTTTTGGGGGGGGGTTGGAGTGTTGGTGGTGGTTGTTGTGTTTTTGTTATTTTTCTTTTTTTAATGCAGCACTTCCCCAACCAAAATTGTGGGAGAAGAAGCAGCACAGTACTTCAGAAAACAATGGAGTAGAGCATAAAAAACCACAGCATATACAAAATCTGCACGTCCCTTTTCAGAGGGCAATTGCCCTTTAAAACCTAACCATTAAGCTTTCTGATGCTAACAGCACTGTTAATAGCTAGTGTTAATAGGTTATATCCTTGTTACATGCTACTAACTTAGCTGATTACAAACACTTCATTTCTAAGCACTTTCCACCTGAGGATCATAAAGTACTTTAAAAACTTTAATGAAGCTTCGCAGTGCTCCTATGAGGACAGTATCCAGTATGAGCAGACATGTACACACACATTAAGAGAGATGCTTATAGTCATGGATTCTCTGCACTCATATCTCAACTGAGACAGGAGAGGAGTGGGGTTTTTTTAATTCACATTAAGCTTATCCTTTCTGATGACCTTTTGATAAGAATCAATAAATTAGGCTTCAACATTATATAGGCAGGCATGCTCCACCGTCCACTAGACTGAGGTTTCAACTGTACCCTCCAGTTGTCATCTCAAAAAGGAGACCTGGTCTGTCTGATTTGTAGATCTTTAGTCAATTTTAAAAGGATTTGTGTTCATCCAGTCCTTATGCAAAACTCCCTGTCTCATAAGCTGGCATTTGGTTGGGCTCAAAGTCCTACAGTTTGATGCCATATCTTACTTATTTTGAAGGCTGCGCCCTTGCCATCCTACAACACTGGACCCCACCCACTGGGCTTTCTACATTGCCACATGTGTATGGGCAATAAATTTAAGTCTTATTTTTTCCCCTAGAAAGTTCTTCATAGCTGATACTGTGAAAGTGAAAAAGTCAATTCAGCTCCTCCTCACACAATTCCTCAGCATAAACCTCAAATATTAACAAGTTTCTCATAGCATGAATGCCTTCTCACCAACTGTCCTTTCTCCTGCTGGTGAAGAATTTGTTTCCTGAAGTATAAGAGACAAAAAGGCAGATTGTTTTTTTTTTTTTCCCCAAAGTGAACTGAAGCCTACATGTCCTCTATCCTACTGCAGCTCATCAGTTAGATTTCCCTAGACCTACCTTTCCCAAACCCAGAACAGGGGTGCAGTAACAGATACAAGATAATTGGAGGCCGATTCCTCACCAGGTCCCCAAACCAGTCACCAGTGGACCAACCGACGTGGATTACAATCCTGGCAAGCACACTTCACGTTAACAGGGATCAGAAAGGTCCCTTTGTCTTTCCTGAGATGAAATTAAAAGCGTAACTCAGGGTAGCAACATAGATGTGACCACTAGATTACATAGTTGCACAATTTCTAATAACAAAAAGCAAGCAGAGAACCCCATAAATTAAGGAACGGAATTAAGAATCTTAACTATTCCTTGTGCACTATAACAACTGCCATATGATTTATTTCAAGTGAACAATTAAAAACATTAAGGTTAAAACCAGGAGCTCAAAGCATCTTGCTTCCCAGACTTGGTAACAACTAGGAACTTGACACAAGCATCTCAGCCCTGGATAAGGGATAGTTCAGATCACTTTTAATTATCTTCTCTGAACAGACAGAAATGCTGAATGCCCGACACTTCTGAAAAGTGGAGACGATAGCTAAATCTGGCTGTATCAACATAATATTTTTTTTAAAGTCTTCACAGCAATTGCACATAAGCCACTGTGCAAGAGAGATGACCTCTCCTTCTGCAGGAGTGCAAAACTTTAAAATGTTCAAGCATTCTTCAAGGACAAAACACTCTTTCCTAAGGAAAACTAGGGGGTTGTTTTGGGGTTCCTCCACACCCCTTTCACACTTATGCAGCAGAACTGTGAAAACAGAGCCGGCAGGGGTTTTTACTGTAGTAGCCAAAAGTATAATGTAAATTCTTTCCTCAGAGAAAAATACCATGACAAAAAGTGTCCAACAATGGAACAGCTTGCTAGGTTTCTGAAAAGGTTACAACAGCTTTTGCATTCCTTACACAAAGGCACCTATCAACACATTTTAGGAATGGAGCATACCATCATTATTATTCAAAACTTGCATTGCAACAGTGCTTTGGAGCCATACTAAAGCTCAGATCTCATTCCTATCTTGCTAGGGACAAAAGCAAGAATACAAGGCCAGAAAACTTCACAGCATATGATGCTGAAGAGCTATACATGACTTCAAGGCCAAGCCAAAGTTCTGACCCTATACATTAACGAAGTGCTCACAGAAAGATAACGAGTCAGAAGGAAAACTTCATTCACCAAACTTTGCAAACACCCATTTTTCCACCTCATTTTTCCTCAATCTGCCACAATACTTTCCCTAGCAGTTGAGCCTATAAATAATCCATCACTATGCCTCCACTTCTTCAATCTCCTCAAATGCCCTTTCTGAACTGGAGAAAGATGAAGCTTTCTAGCTGCCTTTTAACAAAGTTCTTCCATGAACAACAGAACCGAAAGCTCATTTCCTATGAATCTGTCACACACCACCAAACCCCTACAGCACTAATCTCAGGTTCCTGCACAGCCAGTTCTCCTTTAATGCCAAGGCTCTACACCAGTATATTGAGCCCTATGTAGGTCTCTTCCCATAACTTTTTTTTCACTTCTTGCAGTACCTGGGCAAAAAATAGAATACGCTGCAGCTAATCCCAACACACACATGAGGATTAGCTATTAAGAGACATAACCAGAACAGATAATCTTTTGTTTTGTCCTGAAGGCTTTCTTTTAGTGGGGAAATTAATTTTGGTCTCTCCTCCAGGCAGTTACTAAAGTTTAATTACAACTATATTATAATTTCTCAGTCCTCTGCATCACTTGACCAAAACTGGACAAGAGACTCCAAACTTACTTGGGAAAGATACAGACATGGAAAGCAATCACATGAGACTTAAATACTCTAGGAACTGAAAGAATTGACCCCAAACATCTTCTCCCATTCAATCAAGTCCCCCTCTAAATGCTGAATGTGGTTTTATACCCGTATCTTTGGAAATTAAATGAGTACTTTGCAGTAACATAACATGCACAGGAATTTGTGTAAATTAGTATTCTTACAACTTGGTTAACCTGCTCCTTACTATCATCTCAGAAGCTTCTTGATTATGGAGACTATAATCCTATCCTAACAGCTCTCTCCTCAGTTTCTGAAATCCTACAAACTGCCAAAATATCAATGAAATAGGAAAAGTTTATCCATTTTATGCAATTCTATCTATGCCAGTGAAAAAGTACCTTCAAATAAACAGATGTTCAGGAAAATGGTATAGGATATCACTCCACTCATATATACAGCAAGCAGTTGCTTTCTAATTGTTATTTACAGCATGTGAATTGCCATGCCAGTTATATGATTGATTCAACTGACCTTCCACCAACAATAGCTGTTACTATGCATTTCAAAAGGAGTAATAACCTCATTGGTTAAATCCACCCCCCCCCCCCCTTTAAGCCTTGAAGCTTTAAACATTTTAAAACAAATAGCAACAAGCATTTTCATCTGACTAGGTTGGAATATTTAATGAAAACCTTATCTTTCATGTCTATAAACGCTTTACCACAACAGGACCCCTTCTGCTTCGACTGAAATTCAGTATACTCTACTCACTTTGGTTTAGCCTGCTCCTTCCTGCAAAGCAGATTTCTTACAAATACTTATGCGAGGTCTCACAAAAGACCAGGAATATTTTTTGACTGAAAGATAGTCTTATTGTAATCCTCCCCCCCACCCCACCCCCAAAAAGGAAACTATACTGCATTTAAATAAATTTTAAAAATTAAAAAATTAAAAAACCCCAAAAATCTATGGTGAGCTAGACCAGTACCTCTCTACAAATTCTTCAAACTTGCTTTTAGTTTTAGTATGGGGAGTTCAATCACTGGCCCGGAAACCTCTAAGCAAAGGAATTTCTGGCATCTTGGTTGGAGCTGGCACCAACCCATTTTCCTTTGTTCTCATTAAAGGAACCATAATATGCTAAGTTAAATAAATAATAAAAAATACCAAACCCAAAGTAAAAGCAGAATACAAAAGGAATGCATATTCAGTGGATTACTGTAAGAGAAGATTTCCCTAATTTGACTCATTTTTCTAACAAAAGCACTATTTATTGCTGCAAAAATCTGTAAACTGATCTTTCCAAGTGACTTGAACATCTTCCCTAAGTAATTTGCCTTCATGTAGAGCCCTTCAGTTTGAAATGTCAGGAAAGGAACAGCTAGCTATCCATGCAGAAAATTCTGCAAGCTGTAGCTGCCACAAATATTCAAATGCATTGCACTAACCTAAAAACAGTATGACCCCCAAATACAATCAACTTGATGAAGGGCAAAGAGTTCTGCAAATTCCATCTATCTAGGTAGGAGTAAAAGAAATCATAACCAGCCCTCCCAATCACAGCATGCCAGAGGAGCAATGCCGCTTAAAAGCTCCAAAATATCTCTGTAAACAAGTTTTTAATTCATACCATGTAGACCACAGAGCACAGTATTTTTAGTAATACAAATTAAGTCATATCGTCTACATGGAATAAAAAGCTTGCTTTTTTTCCTTCCCTCTCCTTCTTTAACCAATAATGGTCACTCCCTGAAGGGTCTAGATGGGATCTGCAACTTAGAACCAAGTTCTTGAACTTTAGGACTCTTTACCTTTTTTATCCTTTAACTTCTGGTATCTCTAAGCCATAGTGGATAGTCACCCAAATTTCTGTTTTCTGGACAAAGGAAACAACAAGACAGCACAAACTCTAACATAACATACAACCATTAGACTTTTTCCCCCCCTTTTTCTCTTCATCTCCTTGAAAGGAAGAATCAAGCGTTCATCTATGTGTACACACAAAAAATACCAAAGACTTGATGAATGTATTTATTCATTGGAGAGAACGAAACAGGGAAAAAAGCACCAAGCAACTTAAATTGGATGCAAAAAGGAAAAGAAAGTAAGTTTTAGAAGTAATTCATACACATTATGATGTCACTGACATGCGCTAACAGTCCAAAAAGTTAATCCTTAGTGAAACAAAACATGTGGCACTAACTTGGTGCAGAGACCGCAGAAATTTGTCTGGATTAGATTTTTACAATAAGAATATAGACAAAACACTACTTTAGAAAGGGCTTAAAATTATTAACAGCTCTTACATGATTTTGTTTGCTGTTCTTTAAGTCTGTTATCTCACTCCCATATAACCTCATCCAACAGTTGCCATCTAAATAGCAATGAAATGCTGAAAAGAGAGCAATGTCCAGCCATCCACATAAACGATACTTCGGAGCGCAGTTACCTCAGGCAGCTCCTGAGGAAGTGGCAGCTCGGGAGAGGGAACAGCCACCAATCCGCCAGACCTAAAAAAAGAATTCTTGGACAATGAACTTGAGATGTCAATAGAGTGCCTAGTAGATAGTTAGCTTCCTGGAAGGGGACTAGAGGACAGGAGACAGAGGGGGCAGTGGTATCTGAAATAAAGAGGCTCTGGGATTTTAGGAATTTGGCCAGTATGCAAATGCCCTCCCCTTCAAAGTAGAGTAAGCTCTTTAAGACAGCAGTAAATCAGAATACCCTCCTTTTCACTAGCAATCAGAATTACTACTAACTGTAGTAATTAGAGAAACCAACGGTATCAAGGATAATATGTGATGCTACTCTGGGTATTTTGCAATACCATATTTATAAAGCAAGCATGTTGGAATGGAAAATGTATTTTTGTCTTGTTTTGGAAAGACAATAAATGTAAAGAAGTCTCTTGATCAGATGAGACTGCAAATTCAGAAGCAGGCTTTGTGCACTTCCTACGCAGGACAAACACAGATCTTGGTGGGGTGGGGGGAGAGAGTAGAACCCAGACAAACTAGCCCGTTCTTACCACAAGATATCTGGAAGAAAGCACTATAAAATCCTAGGGAAAAGAAGTGCCAAACTATTCACACTTAGAATGTACACTGTCCACAAATCTTTTCCTCTCTCAATATTCAGCAGCATTGTAGGTTAAACACATTGGGATAGTAAGTGGGAATGTAACTTCCACAGTTGACTTTTTTGTGTGATCTCCCATAGCTTCCCCCCCCCAAAAGTCATCTAGCTTCTGTTTTTCCACATATTGAGAAAATACTTGCAAAATAACAGTACCCTAATGGTGTAGGTGAGCTGAGGTACATGGAAAGCCTGTATCTGTTCATGACAAAACAAAATATACAGTGCTATATGCTTTGCTACCTCCTAATTTATGGTTTGAAAGGGGTTAAAAACCATGAAATGACAACCGGAAATATTTTCAAGACTAACTTGCAGAAGTGAACGCCTAGTTTTAAATTATTTTTGCTTAGAATACTCAGACTAGAGTTTTCCTGTGTGTAACACCTCTAATTTTAAGTACAAAAATTTCAAAAGATTTAAGTATAACATTAAACTGGTAAAATATGTAAGATAACTGATGGAACTTTTGGCATTTTAAAGTGCTTAAGTATAAACTCTGCATATTTTTGTTACATTGTTTGGAAGTACTGTGTTGTAAAGGGTGCAAGCCAGCTCGTGCAATATTATTGACTTACCAGTCTTATGGCTGAAACACAGCTGCCTCTACAGATACAGAATTCGCTGCTGTCTCATCCATTTCTACCCACTCAATTGCACAACAAAGGGCAATTCTTTTCTCTATGCCTCAGGGCCCCCTTATATACCCAGGTAGAGTTGCCTTCAAATGCAAACTTGTCCTGCTACTCACTCCACTGCAAGGAGTAAAAAGACTTCTACAATATGAAGGTGATGAAAACATTCCTCAAACCTTAGTTGGACCCATTTTCATCCGAAGTTACAGTCTAATGGTCTCGCACCCTCAAATATCCTTTCAAATCTCCAAGGACATAAAAGAAAAAAAAGTTTCAAAGTTAGAACTCTCCTACTCCGATGCCAATACCAGAGCCGGCCTGAATTAATCACTGGGACTGAAGCGTATTCTGACATACTGACAGAACTGCAAAACCCTGTGACAAAAGCGTCTGGTACGGCCACACAGACATAGCACGTGTCTCTGGTGGCTTCTTAGGATGTTTGACAGAGGACTTTGGTGACTGGGGACATTTCTCTAATGGGCTACTTATCCTACACACACGTAGAACAATCAGCAATGAACAATCAGTTACACCTTTACTTTTCAACAAAATTGTTGATGTTTTCAAAGAAAGACATAACTTGCCAAGAATTTCAACAGAATGTAGGTACCCCAAATCTGAGTTGATAATCTGAATTAGGATTTGGAGGCTACTTTGAAAATCTCAGCATGAATCTTCAGAAAAAAAAAACCTTCTCCTTAGGTTGGTACTGTCAGTAAATTAAAAAAGTGCAATGGTACTCAAGACAAATCTCAATACCTTCTGTAATATGGAGTGTCCTTTAAAACATCATACAAACCCCCTGTTATGCAAACATTTAGCTGTTTACCTTAAATTTTGTAAGAACAGTGTTTTATGCTACAGGGACAGAAGCTATGGCTGGGGTCCTTCATAGGATTTTAACATTAGAAAAACCCTTTAAAAGAATACTGTAGTACTTCATAACAATGACTGGCATCCTCAACAACCAAAGCAGACATCTTCAGGATATACCACTGCAGCCTTTTTAGTTTTCAGCAACACTATGAAAGAGTAAGATTGGTTGTTTTATGCCACTGTGGCCGTGATATTTACATGTACACCCCAATATCAGCAGGCTGCTGAAAACAAAGGAAGTTAACAAGTATCTTCATCTCTTAGCTGCATTACCAAAATTGCACCCTTAGACTTTTATCAAGATATTATTAACAACATTATTAGGAATGATACTCCTTAGGGCAGGATCTGTATGACAAGATCCCAGATGTCACCCGAACCTAAATTTGTTGGTTAAAAAAAATAAAAATCCTGCATATCACTAACTCATATACTCTTTCTAATAACCACAGTTTTGGAGAAGAGAGAGATAATGTTGTAAGGCACTCAAAAAAAGCTCTAATTAGAAATCAGGTCAACTGTAAAGTAATTCTAGCTTCCACTTGCACCTAAAATAAGACAGCAAACACAAGGCTATTATAAGTCCAATACAACATCCCTCCTATTATTCACTACAATAATGTGTTCCATTATACTACTAGATATCTAAAGAAACAATTCAGAAGAGCAGAAATCTACTTTTTATTTCTGCACTGATTTTTCTTCTGGAACTTTCTGAAAGTTTCTACTTCAACAAGCTTTGCATCTCTTGGTACCACAGCAAGTTGGGCAGTCTGAACAGAAAGAAATAGCAGCAATTACTTTGAGAAGTTTGGCTCACTTCCATGATGGAAAGAATGTGCATGTTCAGCACTAGAACTTCCCTGAACTCATCTTGGCTACCTCAGAAACAGTTTCTCACTGTCACAGAGGCAGTGGACTTACAGTTGCTAGCTTATCTAGAAGGCAAGGAAGACCCTCACCCCAAGTCAAACCCCAGCCTTTCTGCAACAAGTGTATTGCTGATCAATGAGAACTTCCTCCTCCTTGTGAGGAGACATCCAATTAGGCATTGGGGCGGGGAGGAAAAGAGTTCTGTGCTGTGGATTTCCCAAAGACCATCTTCTTGCTTGCTCCAAATGGCAGGTCAGGAAAAAAAATTAATTATGACACCAAAATTGCATTACCGTTGCATTAACTAAAGAAAAGAATATGGAAGACAACCATCACTGCAATACTTCTAGGACCAGGCTCTGTTCTTCCCATCTAAACAAAAACCCAGGGAAAAAAACCCAACCATTACTGGATTTCAGTTTGAAGTCATATGAAAAAGCCTTTTGCTAATGGAAATCTGTCATTTTCTTCTCTGATCAAGCTTCTTTCCCTGAAGCACTTCGTACCAGCATCTAAAATTGTTCATCCTTGAAAGAGCATTCTGTTTACAATTTCTGTTCCTTTACTAAAATGTGTTCTAAAGAAGTAAGGCTCATATTTCAAAGAGGAGCAATCTACCATATGCACACCAAAAGGAAGGCCCTGGTTCTATCGTATTTCACATTATTTCAGTGAAGAGCTGTATAAAAAAATTCACATACAAACTCACTACCTTGGTGCTAAGCTTCCAGAATGATTACTGCTTTTACAACAACTTCTGATGTACCTTCTGAAATTGCAGTGTGTATTTCCATGCTTTTAAATTTAAGGCAAGTCAACATCCTGCCTTTTTTTTTTTTTAGCCACCATCCACTATTATATAAGGGTATTTAAGGAACCAAAAGGGTGAGCACCAAACGAACAACCAATGCTCCCAGCACATTTAAACAAGAGTGCTTCACACCATTTACTATGGTAAGGCCCTTTTTAAATAAACGTGTGACTCACTGTTTGTTTTCTTCACCAGGAGGTGGAGTCTTGCCATGCCCCTCCATTACAAAATCCTCATGTTCCATCTGCAAAGGCAAGCATTGCAGGTCAGAAATCGGTGGAGCAAAACGCGCATCACCTAAAGTGGCCCTTTTCTATAAGCAACAACTTCAGACAGCCACTTTATCACAGTGGCTGGTCCAGAACAGATCATGTAGTTTCTTAGCAACATATGTACATCTCCAACCCCATCACTATGGTATCATTTTGTAGCATAATTTTCAGAAAATCTTACAAGGGAAAAAGAATAATTTAATGGCTATAGCAGAAGACTATCACGCAGGTTATCTAGGTTCTAAGTTTTGCTCTGTTACAGACTTCCTTTGTCATTCTGCAAAAGCATGGCTACCACTTCTTCCTTACATATGAAGCAGGAATTAAAAACATCTACCAACATCTCTGCAGAAAAATCAGAATTTTCAAAGAAACTTAACCACAGACAGAAACTGCTGTGAAAGCAGAGTACTTCTTGTGAAAAATAACTTTTATGTGAAAAAGACTTTCACTGCACACACACAGCTTAGTTAGCAGAGTAAAAAAAGAGGCCTAAGGGAACCTCAAATAGATGCTGTTCCAATGACAACATAAGGTAGGCATTTCCTTTGGCTCACATGTTAAAAGATTCCAAGGGCACTAAGGAAGTTTTCTGTTTAATTGTTTGCTTTTAAAACACAGTTTTAGCATGTATTTTCAGTAATTTCTTTGACCAGAAAGAATTACATTACATTTGATCGTTAATTAATTACGCACTCTTCATTTAATTACTTTATTCGGGCAGAATTTCTTGCACAGGTAGGAAAATATTCTTCTCTTTATACAAAAATTCAACACATGCACTTAGTATTTTGTATAATTATCCAGATATACAGTTAGCAATGCTCTACTTCATATGAAGCCAGCAAACAGGCCACACTGCAATATTCAGTAAGCCATACAACAAAGCAACTAAATCATAATCACACACAAATCCATGATCCACTACATTAAACCAGAAAGAGGAGAGAAGCACTATTCAGTCAGTAAAGATAACGTGGTTTAGTCAGTCTTTAAAAGAACAAAAAAACCCCCCAAACTAAACCAAGCGGCCACTTTCCTTTGTGGCACTACCCTCCCCCGAGAAGAGTCAAATTCAGTCATTTGTACCTTGATCCTGTTGACAGGTCAAAAATACTGACAAAAACCATTATCTGCATATTGACATCTAACAAGGATAACAGAAATTACGTTATTTGCCTGCACAGGCACAGCCCTAAGCAAAACCACAAATGAACAGGGAAACTGATGAACTATAAGGTGGCAATGACATCCAGAACACAGATAGTCAATCAAATACGTGTAAGGTAGTTTCACATTTGTAAACATGTACCCATGCGACCCATGGCCAAAACAGTACTTTCATCTAAAAGCAATGTTTGAAAGCAAGAAAATTTTGCATTACAGTTTTCCAAATAAATCATACTTTTATCCATGTATTCCTACCACATCAGGCACACTGAAACCTATTTGTACCTCAGGCTGTATGTGATTCTCGAGAGCTCTAGCATCTGGACTCAAAACTGTCTGGCAGAAGAGAAAGGTATTCATTCCACTAATTCTGTCCTTGCAGATGTTAAAACACAAGTGTGACAACTGGTAAAACAGCTACAGATTTGTGGCTAATCGCAAAACAGCATGGTTCTGTGAGTGGGGTAGGTGTTTAAGAGTTACTCTTAACTTCAGATGAGGAGGTATTTTAGCCTGTTGCTGGTATGAGACAAGTACAATTCATATGAATGGTAAGCAGGGGGGCAGTTTGTGGCCAGTACTGGGAAGAAAGATGAAATACAGCCCTTGGGAGTAAAGAAGCACTACACACAGCATATATAGGGCTAAACTAACAAGATTCCCATATAAATAGAAATTCAATTTAATGAAGGTATAGAAAAGGAGAGATCATAAAGAACTCTAGTACAAAATCTGAATTATTTTAAAACCAACAAAAACTTAGAAAGGAATGGGAAATTATTTTACTAGATCATAAACAAGACATTTTAATTAGAACTGGAACATCTAGTAGACCACCACCAGGACAAGGCAATTGCTCAAGTACTGCCAATAAAACTGTTGCTTTAATATCAATTTTATATGAAGAATGATAGTGACATAGCTGTTCCAGACCCATTATCATCTAGCATGCATACCTATCAAAATTACCATTTCAAAGAGAAGTGGCCAAATAATTAAAAACAAGTCGCCTGAGCTAGAAACAAGATTGTAGGTCCAGGTACAATCTGTTTTAAAGCAACTAGAAAATCTCATCTACTTTAAGAAATGTTAATCAGCTTGCTCTACTTCAGACAGTTAGCAGAAGTATCTGAAATGACTAAAATCTGCATTATAAAAAACTGAAGAAGACATAGTTACAATCATGTCAGCACTGAAAAAAAGAGAGCCAGGCTTCATGTCACTTAGAGAAAGGCAATGACAAAGTTTCTCAAGAGAAGTTCACCAAGAAAATTAGTCACAGAGTGAGAAAGTACTCATGAACACGGAAACTGTTCAATACACAAAATGAATATTAATTGGTAGGCCTTCACTGATAAAAAAAGCTAGTAATAAAATGCATCAGGACACAAAAAAAGGACATGGGAATGCCAAGAAATTGAGTATTAGTGAACTAGAGAAAAAAAAAAAAATCTCTTTTTTAGAATGGATGAACAACTTGACTGGTAGGAAACTGCCGGCTGGTCAAACTCAGAGGACAATGGTCACTGCACTGATACCGGCCTCCAGCTGGCATGGAAGTGGGGTGCTGCAGGGCTCTACCGCAGGACAAGTCCGTTAAACAACTTTGCCAATGACTTGAAGGGCCGGTAGGGTATACTCTGGTCAGAATTTTAAGGTAATACTTAACCGGGGTAAAGAGGTTCGGTCAGCATGTCCGAGGGCAGGGCTGCCATTCAGGTGGACCTAGACAGGCTGGAGGAATGGACCCTACAGGAACTTTATGAATTCAGACAGGACAAACACAAAGCCCTGCACCTGAGAGGCCCTGGCAACGATACAGGTTGGAGACTGACCAGGGAGCGGTTCTGTGGAAAAGGTCTTGGCAGACAGCAAGCTGGTCATGAGCCAGCAGCGTGCCCTGGCAGGAAAGGTCAACAGCATCCCCGGCTTTATTAAGAGCAGCCTTGCCAGTAGATGCGGGAACCGATTATCGCCTCTCCTCAGTGCTTATTATTCCGCATAAGCTCTAATGCGCCTCTTTTTGAGTCCCCCAGTACAAGAAATACATCCATAAAGCGGATGCAGCAGGCCACCAAGATGCTCAGGGAGCCGGAGCGCTTGCCCTGCGCGGAGAGGCTGAGGGAGCGGGGCTTGTTCGGCCGGGACGAGGGATGGCTCTGGGGAGACCTACCAGCAGCCGGTCTGTATCTGCAAGGAGTCGGGCTTACCACGGTGGTGTACCGTGACAGGACAAGCAGCAGTAAGCATAAGCTGAAACCACTCCAGACTGGATATAAAGGTTTCTCATCTTCATCGTGAGGACAGTCAACCACTGGAACAGATAGCCCAGAGAAATCTTGTAGCCTCCTTGCTTCAAGGTTTCCAAGGCCAGACTGGATATAATCCCTCGTAACCTGGACCGACCTCATAGCTGACCCTGCTTTGAGCAGGAGGTCAGACTAGAGACCTCATGAGGTCTCTTCCAACCTGAATTTCCCACCAATCCTATAAACATAAGAACAGAATCAGTTGAATGTCAGGAGGTAATATATAGCAGAACCCCCCCCCCCCACCAAATGCCCAATCCAGCAAGAACCAGCACTTCAGCGTGGAAAGGTCTAAGAAAAATATCTTAGAAAGTTACATAATCAAAAAAAACCCCCCACAATAAAAACAAACACCTGGAAAAACTAAACAATGCCAAACAGTAATACAGAAAGAAATACTGAAATGACTGGAGCAGAACCATAGTATGTCCTCTTGTAGAATACTGTCTACGAGTACAGACAGTGGAGGCTCAAAACCTCTCCGCAACACTTTAAAATGTGAGAGCTCAGAACAAAGAAAGGTCTGAGGCAGAGAGAAGATTTTTACATTAATAAAATCTAACATTTGGGCTGCAGATCTCCCTCAATGCAAGATGACACATGACTGAGGCATACACAAAAAAAAAAAGTTTGACAGTGTTGTAACAAGTATCACCCCTTTGCGACCACAATATAAATAAAACCTAGCCCACTCACAAAAAACACAACATAAGTGCATATACAGTTATTTGGAAAATGTACTTCTAAGCAGACAAAAAAAATTAGTTGTTATACAGACATAAATTGCAACACTGAATTTCACAAGTCCTTGAGGATTTTATGTTTTATATATCTATATGTATGAAGATTTGTGTATTAGAGGATTACAAAACAATAGCAATGCAAGCTTTTACGCTTCTGGCAATGAGATCATTTTTACAAAATGAAAGGGGAAGTTACATATATAAGATCATTCCACAGGCCTGATCCAGTGCAGCAGTTTTTGTATCCCTCTTTTTGCAGAGCCTTGCCTCTAATTTTCTTTTGCTTGCCTGCATATGTTAAAGAATTTCATGATCAGTGATTTGTACTTTTCACTTTGAAATTTGCAGGTTTTAGAATTTTTGCTAGAAAATGCTACACCATTTATTTAGTGTTTTAAAAATTCTAGAATAAGCTTATAAAGTAATATCCATTTCCAGCTTTCCCTGACACTTAAAAGTCACTTTACTGGGTAGTTCATCTTACTTCAAAGAGATATCTGACAAACAGCCTTCTGAAAACAATTAACGAGCAAACTGCCCCAGTAAAATTTCACAGACATTTTTTACATTTTCCAAAAATTAGTTCTTAGGCCCAGCTATCTATTCATTAGAGTTATTTTTGAGATCAAAAAAAAAAAAAGCACTTGAAAATCAAAACATTTAGGTCTTATTTTCCCAATGACAATAGTAACATCCCATTGCAGGAAGGATGAGAACATGATATTTTAAGTTTTTGATTAAGTGACTACCTGAGAATGAACTGAAGAGAGGAACAGCACGTAACAGCCACAGTTACCTGAAAATATTCTTCTTTTTCTCCTCCACTCACAGTTCTTACAAAATTCCTATGCACATTTCTTCCCCACAAGTCTCTCAGTTTCTCTTCACTCTATCATCACTGTATCACATCCAACACTCCCCTAATCATCGTTTTAAGGAAGCTGGAGCCCAGAGTCCTCACTAAGTTTCAGCCATACACAGCACACAACAACCACAACAGATCTGGTTAACTGCAAGCGTTCCGAAACGGCGTATTCCAAGCCTACCATACGTAGGAAATGGAGTTGTCCTAAGTATGAGGAAAAAGGAGTAGAAGGCAGAGGTAAGACAGAACTCTTGTACCTATTGTATTCCTTCCAAGGAAAGAAGAAAAGGCGGAATGGCAGACCAAGCCTGAGACACTTCAGTTTCCGTTAGGACTGCAGAGGGAGCCACTGATTCCCAGAGCAGGAATCAAAGGACGCGCACTCCCCACCTGTTTCTCCTGGCAAGCCATGGAGAAGGCTTCAAGATTCTGGCAGCTGGAGGCAGGAACCAGAAATAGACTCTTAAACAGCAGGGGGGGAAGTCAATAGAAAACTTGCATTTTTTTTAAAAAAAGGAACCACAAGTTGTTGAACTCTGTATTTTATTATTTCAAAGCTTTTTTCCTTAAAAAGCCAGGCACCTGTGAACATCCAAATGCTAACAAAAGTTTATACATTGAGTCTTCTTAATAATAAAAGACAAATCGTTTCATGTAAGTTAAAAAAAGCTATTCACAATTAAGACACTCAATACTTAGCTTTTAGAAAATGAAATATACCAGAAGGAGCTTTGACATAAGAAACATTTACTTTTTTTTTTTTCCTCCAGAAGTGCAACACCTGTTACTACAGTTTCATACTACTCTTTCTAAAAATATCTTCAATGAGACCCGAATGGATTTGATTACCGAGTAAACCTTATCTGGAGTTCCTAGATAAAGTCAGACACACTTTGAAGGGCCAGAAAGTTTCAAGGGCAAAAGCCTCATCTTTCCCGAATCTTGATGTCAGAAAGCACAGTTTCCTAACAAGATTTGACACCTTTATTAGGTATCCTAGCCCACCAAAACTGAACTGAGCGCAAGAGAAACCAAAAATTTTCTCAGGAAGAAAGATAGATGCTTGTAAGAAATCCTATATTTATTAGGAAAAGCTATTAATTTTAAACAGTATTTTGTCTTTTCATCTTCACCAGTTACAGAAACATACTAATGCAGCTTTACCAGATCACCACTGTCACTATCTTTTCCCACTCGTTCCATAGTTCCTTTTCATAGCTGTGACTTTTTTTTTTCTTTTCTGTTTTATAAAAAAGACTGCAACCAGCCACCAGACTGAACAGGAGATGAAGACTCTTAAGGTTTTGGGTTTTTTGTCGGTTTTGTTTGTTTGTTTGTTTGGGGTTTTTTGTTTATTCACTAGTGTCTCAAGCACACCTGAACTGAAAACCCTATCTGGCATACAACTAGACCCTGGTGAGGACTAGCCAAGGTCAAAAGCTGCTTTCTGCAGGTTGTGGCAATTTACTTCCAGTGCTTTACCTGCTGATTTTAACACAGCCTACTGCAGGCCCAGCTTAAGACTGATAAATTTGGTGGTTTGTCACAGCTTCTGCTTTAACACCAGTGTACCTTCCCAATCATCAGCACCAACTGCAATACCCGTAAACAGGCCATCAGAATTTCTTTTGTCTCACTAATACTTGCTTTAAGTAGAATTACACAACGTAATCGTTAATATCCAAGCAATTAGTCACTACTGCCAACTGTGGTGGAAGCCCTATAAATGCCAAGCAGTTAGAAGAACTTGTCAGAAATCTCAGAGACAATTTGAGATCTAACAGAAATGTAATCACTACTACAAATGAAAGGAAAGCCGAGTCACCTCTCTGCCTGGCTTTACTGTAAGCACTTCGGACAAACTGCATCAGGGAAAATTTTACTCATTTGCAACAGATTAATTAAATCTTTAATTTAACTTCTTTTAATAAAATCATTGCAATTTAGCTGCAAACACTTTAATAATTTTCTAGGAACAAATTAGCATTAAGCTAGCATCTCAAAATATGCATAGAATAGCACAAATTGGTTAGCAACATTAGTCCCAAAATATCCTTTCTAGGTTAAACCTTAATTTCAGTACATAGATGAAAGCATTAAAAATACCACCTTAGAAATAGTGATTTAAAGTTAAAAGAAAGAAAATAATAGAAAAAACAGCTTCTAAAATGAGAAGGAGCAAAAGTATTTTTCTGAACCACGCAGAATAAAGTCTTAGAGACAAGATATGCATGAAAAGTTATCTGAATTTTGGTCTCTTTTAGGATTTTGTTGTATTGTACAGCATTGTGATGTTACTAAATTTTCATTTGAACCTATTTCTACCCCCCCCCTCAGTTTTGCCAAAGTGCATTCTCAATATAGAAAAAATACCAACACAAGATGTGAACAATCTCCTAGCCTACTCACTATTTTCTTGAAGTTTCTCATCGGCATCTAGATTGAGCATTTCAATGTTATTACCATCACGCAGTCCTAACTGGTTTTCCTGTTAGTAAAAAGAGAAGTGAAAACTTACTAACGTAATCCTACTGCTAAATCACATACCACATTTGGTACTCCCTGCTAATCTTTTGGAATGCTTACACACTTAAACCGCATAAAACTACTTTTTAAAATCACTAATCTAATACCTGTGTTTGGTATCACAGCCTAATGGTACTTTAATCCCTGACTCAATGAAATGTTACAACATTAGCTATAAATGCCAACACATTAACATATACCATCATTAAAATGTGCATCATCCTTACAGAACAATAGGACAGATTATCAATGGCAGGTCAATTAATCACTAAGAATAAAGAAATTATGTAACTCAGAATATGTAATTTACATTTCACCTAAATAAGCACCAAACCTGCAGCAGTAGTTAAAGCAACCAAAGTTTTCTTCTACCTCCAACTGTCACTAATTAATCACCTGCACTTGCAGAAATAACCTATGGCCCGCTTCCTATGTAAATTTTAAAATGTTTATATTATCTAATATTCTGTGAAATACCCAGCAGCTTAAAACAAATAGTTTTATCAATATCACAAAAACAACAGTCACACTTTGGGAATGCTAAAAAGGTCAGGACCCTAACTACATTTCATACTGTAGAGACAAGGAAGTTTACTTAATTAAAAAATTAATTTTTTTAAAATGCATTACTTAGCTGCAAAGTATTTCCAATATAACAGCTCATCAATATATATAATAATTCATCTGAATCTTGCTCTGAAGGCAGTTTGAACTACCTAGTTGTTTGCAGCAAGAGATACTGTTTTGCCAGTAACACCTTCAACAACCAAAGATGTTTCAGTCACTCAAGTTATGGTATGACAGGATATCTAGAAATGCCGTTTGAAAACTTCAACTCTGAAGCTGCCAAGGCAGTTTTGAGTAATAGTTCAGCAATCTCAAGACCCAAAATGCATAAAGCTTTCAAATGTAAGCAAAAGTGCTCTCCTTTTCCTGCACAACAGTTGACTATGCACTCCATTCATTTCTTAGGGTGTTCTGTACATACATAGTATGAATCCCAGAAAAATCTGATTTTAGTAAGACATGAGCAATTCTCATCTTTTATTTAACTAACTTTCTGTATTATTCTTCAGCTAAAGATCATTAGCATTTCACAAGCCATGAGTTCTTGCTAACTTCTGCAACTCTGAAAAAACCTTTCACGCTTCCATAACAAATCTTTTACACTTTCCATTTAGGGGAAAAATCTGACCCAAAAGCCCTTGAGCAGTTCACCCCCCACCACTACTTTGAGCAGCCACTCATATGCAGCCCAGTGACTATTTAGCCAACTCATTTTACAGTTAATTTACTATTTATGGTACAGACACACATGAACAAGTTATAGCATTTTAAACTGACATCTGTAAGTACCTGATATTTTGATACACATTGTTAACCACCCTGACAGAGATAAGAGAAAACATGTGAACTGCTCTCTTCCACTTAGATTTGGAAAGCTAGATGATGTATTCCACTTAGATTTGGAAAGCTAGATGATGTATTGCACAAAAGGACAACAGGCACAAACAACGAAAAGAATTTTTAATGGCTCAAGAAAGCAGATGATAATCAGAATTACTGAAAACTAAATTACACTTTTGCGCTACACATTCAGTCACCTTCACTGCCACGAATATTGTTTTCTGCTGTTTGTTAGGAGTGACTGAAAGTGACGAAAACCAGGCACACACGAAGAGGTGCTGAAATTACTCTGCCTTAAGAGATCTGATCAGACAGGCAAGGAAGAGAAAGAACTAACTTTCTTTTCTGTGTTCACAGAAATCTATTGTGTGGATTCGAAACACACAGAAACCGCCAGTGGCCCAGAAAGTTCCTGAGCAACGAACAGCTGGAGGCTCAGAGCCATTCTGTTATAAGTATACACTAACCCTGCTTTAAGCCCGTCTTAGGCATCCACTTTTGACCACTGTCAAAAAGGAGAAGCAATACAGGCTATTCACTCACAGTGTTCAGCTACTTTCCAGTTTCTCCAGTTATCAGAATGTAAATCCAAACTCATTTTAGTCACAAGGGAGCCACTGACAATGCTGCTTGCTTGTACAATTTTTCCAAATTTCTCAGTATTATTAGAATTGTTATATATCTGACAGACCATCAAACCATTAAAACACCCACTCATCTCTGGGACAGAACCCAGACTTTTCTTGCTTGCATACATTACAAGTTGTCCTCAAACAAAAAACTCAAACACCACTGGAATAAGTTATTTCTCCAGGAATCACATGTGGAAACTTTGTGTCTGTTGAAAAGTACCAATATGATTTCAGAGTACTTCTATAACATCGCTTCGCAACCTAATTCCACACAGGCTTACTGCATTTGTAGACAACTATTACATTCTCCCTTCTTCATAATATGTTGTCTTGTCTACTATCAAAATGTCTCAGTGAACAGACTTTAAACAAGTGACAGGAAATGTTGACATGCTTTTAATGTTGCTTTTACCCTCAGGGGAACCGATATTGCATAATGCCTTTCTGCAGAGTTCAAGTGTCCTTAGCTGTCCACACACTCTTATCTACTGTAACGATGAAGACCATCAGTAGTATTTTTAGTGTCAAGAATAAAAAAAAAAAAAAAAAAAACCAAAAAAAAAAAAACAGCAGCCTTATCCACAAACCCCATATCCACTTCTTCCACACCCAATGAAAGAAGAAAAAATTTTGAGGAACTGAAACAAATTCGTACCCATCTAGTTGACAAACTGAAAATGAAATTGTCTTTGTAAGGTCATGTAAATGTATGAAGTCAACAAGACCAGTGAATTTTACACCTTTCAGTGACTCAGCCAAACTAATCAGACTAGAAATTATTTAGAAGGGTAAAGTAAGCTGTTACTGCCCGTGGCTCAAATTTCTCCCAAAATACCTGTCCCCTCAGTCTGCCACAAGACAGTAAAATTGAAAACATTTATCAATACTTTCACACGTACAGGATTTTTTTTTTAGGTGGCTGATTATATAGAACTGTCACACTGACATGGACTACAACCACTGCCAACACCGAATGGAAAGAGATCAAAAGGCAACATTCTGTAAAGGCAGAAACCCCTCAAATTGTGTGCCAATAATACACCTGCATGAGAAGAGACACTTTGTAAGCAAAGCCACAAAGCAATGTCCCTGTCTGTCTCCAAAATCACAGCAGGACCACACTATGTTAGCTCTCAAATGCAGAGCTGCTTTCTTTAAAAGTTTTTTTAAGCAAATATGATTTGCTTTTTTTGTCTGTTTTGCAAAGTATTATAAACTGCTGTAATCAACTGAAGAAGAGATGCTATTGAGAAAAAAGTAATGAGAAAACATTTATGAAAAATAAAGAACCCTTAAAAGATAGAAAAGGTGACTTTAAACTGACTTTTATTTAAGACTGAAGCATTTTTTCCTTTAGGAATCAGAGATACACACCTGTTCACTGCAATGACATTCCATGCTATTACATTTCCTCCACATGAACTGTGCATATGAAAAGGCTAGATCAAAGGATTGTATGATGACAGTTCTTACAGATCTCAGTTTGGCAGATGATGGTCTTTTCCAAGGGACAGAAAAAGACAACATTTTATTAACCTTCTCTTTTGTGCTTCAAAAGCACTTCAGAGTATGCTGAGATTAGAAAACAGTCTCATATTTCAGTTTGGTATCTGTATTTTAGCAGTCTTCACCATGGGTAAGTAGGTTTCAAATGAGTAATCCACCTTGCCTCAGTACACTCACCCAGCAAAATCTTGCACTTGATTCTGAATTTCTTTAAAAATGTCCAAGCAGCTAAGCTATCAACAATATTCCTTTACAACAGCTGAAGCAGCACTGTCTGTTTAATTCCATGTTCTTTTTTGCAAAGTCCTCAACAATTTTACCTTGGTTATAACTGCTGTTTTATAATGCCAGTAGACCCTGGTAACATACTGTACTGGTTTTGGCTGGGATAGAGTTAAATTCCTACACAGTAGCTGGTGTGGGGTTATGTTTTGGATCTGTGCTGAAAACAGCGTTGATAAGGCAGGGGTGTGTTGGTAATTGCTGAGCAGGGCTTACGCAGCATCGAGGCGGTGTCTGCTCCTCGTGCTGCCCCACCGGTGAGGAGGCTGGGGGTGCACACGAAGTTGGGGGGGACACGGCCGGGACAGCTGACCCCAACTGACCAGAAGGATATTCCATACCATATAACGTCATGCTTCGCAATAAAACTAAGGAGTGGGTGTTGGGGGGCTGGGTGTGGAGGTTGGCAGGGGCTGCTGCCGCTGCTCAGAGACTGGCTGGGCATCGGTTGGTTGGTGGTGAGCAATCGTTTTCATTTTGCATCACTTGTTTTTTCTTGAGTTTTATTTTCCTCTGTTTTTTTTCTTTACTTTTTTTTTTTTAAATTATTAAACTATTTTTATGTCAACTAACGAGTTTTCTCACTTTTACCCTTCCGATTCTCCCCCCCATCTCGCAGGGGCAAAGTGAGCAAGCAGCTGTGTGGTGCTTAGTTGCTGGCTGGAGTTAAACCACATACCATAATTATAGCTCTTTATTACAATGCCTTGAAACTTTGAAATTCAAAGTTGTAAGCTCACAAGCAGGGGTTCCCCCCTACCCACCCCGTAGAAAGGTCCAACTGTGTAGTTTTTTTATAGGAAAGTGTTACGAGGTTCTTTTGTTGGCCACAGCGTTCAAGTTCAAGAGAAAAACTAACCCAAAATTTCTGCTTCCTGTGATGGACTATGTTAATTTATTTTTAACGCAAGAGGAATATGCCATAACATTTTTACAAGCTTTAATAACATGTCATTAAAAGG
This sequence comes from Aviceda cuculoides, assembly GCA_035590195.1. Taxonomy (NCBI): domain Eukaryota; kingdom Metazoa; phylum Chordata; class Aves; order Accipitriformes; family Accipitridae; genus Aviceda; species Aviceda cuculoides. The sequence continues at coordinate 27,812,676 of JAVJGG010000024.1, read as the reverse complement.
GAGGACTACTTTATTAACTTAAGATTTAAAGTAATTTCATTCTTTACTGAGAGATTAATGGATTTTTTTTTTTTAAATACACGATATGCACAGATTTTGGTTTCGAAATTACTCTCCTAAGGAGCAGAAAAACAAAGCTAGCAGAACATGATGAAGATGACATCAGTTTCTGTTGTGAAAAATTGTCTTTGTGCTCAGACCAGTTCTTAAGGTGCTACCTTTCGCGAGAAGCATAAGTTGTCTCGTTAGGCAGAATACTTCTCTATTTCTAAAAGACTTTACAAGATACTTTATAAAGAGTCTAGGAACTTGGTATAGTTGTAGGTCAGCATTGGAAAGACTAGCCACTCCTACAACTCATGTTCCAGAAGAATGATGGAAACATACCCTGTATATCAGTGAAGAGAAATGATGGAAGCTCCACAAGTAAGCCAGCAGACAAAAAAATGAAGAAACTAATACATTCCAAAAATATGGGGAGTGATAAAAAAAAAAACCCAACAAACTACTTTCCGGGACCAAATGGAGAGGCAACAGCCACATGAGTAAACTGAAACCTACTCTGACTTGTCAAGTATTCACAAGAAAGTACGCTGAGGTTGAAAGTTCACCTCTCTGTAACAAACCAAAATTTTCAAGAGTAGCAGGGATTCATACTGCAGAGAAACCAAGTCTGAAAGCACCATGTACCAGGCCAGTACTAGACTGGAAAACAGCTTTTTTAAATTACAATGACAAAGCGTTTTGTTCATTTCATTACTGTATAGGCCTTCAGCCTGAATGTTTTAAATTATTTGGTGCCATTTGCAGAGAAACCCAGTTCTGTATCACTAAGTAGTATTATAAGGCCCAGAGATACAGGCATCAAGGTTTTGGATGGTGTGTTAACTACCCAACTAAGATTTTCTTTTCACTATGTTAATTCTAAATCCCACACAATGAAAGCACGAGCCTAACTTCTGCACTATTGTCACCATCAAGCAACATCCACTATCAAAAAGTGAGCATAACTTACCCATAAATGCAATTAGTGGAACACTTGTGCTTTTAGGAAAGGTACCTCCTGACTGGCAACACTACCTCTTAACAACACTTCCTTCGGAATTTTAAGCTTCTGTTTGCAAATATAAAACCATGTAACTTAACAGATCAAATACAAATACTACTCAGGCAGGCTTATGTTTCTTTATTCTCAACATCTATGAAATAAAAGCAAAAGCTTATATACTTGACCAAGTGTCATCTACTTTTCAACCTTTTCATCACCTTTGTGTGAATGCTTCAGGATAAAAAAAAAAAACCACAACCAAACAATAACACCCACCAAACCAAAAAAACCCAACCAACCCCACATAGCCAGTGTCAGAGTTCTGAAGACTGATTAAAACAGAAGGCAAATGCCAGTTCACAATCAGACACCAAGAGGTAAGAAAAATAAAAATTAACCAGGATGAGAACAGGCAAGCAATAATCTAAGGGAAAGGTTCATGTCGACAGGTAAGAACAGGGCAGCAACTTGAAAGAAAATAAGGATTAACAGGTAACCTCAAGACAGCTTGAGAAGTGGCACTGGACAGTGAGACTGAACAACAGGATAAGCCTCAATGTTCATGTCACTGGTTTTGAAAAAGCCACCAGAGTATGGAAAAGTAGCCTAATTTCTAGACTACCTATTCAGGTCAATAATTATTTCTACAAATACTAATGAAAACTTCGAAGAAAAATACATTTCTTACTTTGAACAAAACCGCAGAATCTTTTCCCATACTTATTAGGAGTTGAGCATTATAACAAATCCTGTGCAGCTGCATTTTTCATCAAAATTTTGTGTACCTAGATTTTTATCATACAAAACACTAAAAGGGCAGAACTAGCTATTTTTCCTCCTTTCCCTTCTACAACACTGAATCAAAACCACAATTCATAAATACCTTTCTACAAACCACTTAGGTCAAAGTACCTCCCTCTCTGCAAATTATTAGATTTTTACTTTGAAAGATGAAGGAACAACAAGGAAGGGAGGGGAAAATTTTACATTTGACACGAAAATTTTAATTACATTTTTTAAGAAACAAGTTTGCAACATAAGCTCAAAACTCCTGCCAATATTGAAAGAAATCTAAAAATATTTCAAATCACACATAAAATTTTAGCTTCCTCCTGCAATATTTTACAGCAAAGGAACAACTGAGAAAGTTTAAGTGTTGTCTGTGCAGTAATCCTTAACAGATGGATGAAAACAGCTGAAAAGAAATCAGCCACAAACAAGAAGCTCAGTGCTTGCTGATATCTTCAGCATACCAAGACTGTTAATGGAAAAAGCCTAGTAATCATTAGTGGCAAATTAACTACCACAAAATATAATTAAAAAAAAATCATAATCCAAAGAACAGTAGAGGGTGTGGGGTTCCAAGAAGAAATGGTGTTTTCCTTTCTTTCTCTTTTTTGTGAAGGGAGGAAAAGAGACTCTGAAAAGCCAGAAACCAGACACCCCATTCCCCCAACTATTTTATATAGTGAAAGGATACTTCACTGTATGATATTCACCAGCAGATCTTATGCATGAAATAGACCCAATATTCCTGTCAAATAAGACTTCTACAGCTGCCAAAAATAACTACGTTTTTAAAAACCTCTATGCTCATTTGAAAAAGCTTACTTCTGTACAGGTTGTTTTCCTTCTTTGTAGCACTAATATTAGATAATTATTGGAATCAAGAGCATGCTATTGACAGGTGCCAGCTGTCTTTACCATGTTGATACCATTTTAGCAGAAAGAGTATTTTCTGACAGTCTGACAAGGAAGAAACTGTGAGATCAAACAATGGAACCAGTTAAGATGAAAAGTGCTGGCAACAAAACTACCAAGACAGTAAGTTTCTCCAAAAGCAGCCTATGGGGCAGGGCAGGAGAGAAGGGGAAAGAGCATGCACAAAACCCGCTCTTTGCAGGAAAGTAACCCAATGAATGACAAAAGGATACACTGCCAAAAAACTAAAGGGAAGAACTGTAGAAACTTCCCAAGTATGCAAAATTGAGAAGAACGAGAGCACAACTCAACTATCACAATATTAAAAGCTTAATTACCAAAAGGTGCCACTGGATTTCTGTCATTCATTTCAAGAGTGGCAAAGGCAAGCACGAAGGCCAGCTTCTGTAGCAGTGCCACCAGGCTGACAGGAGTCAAGCAAGACTATCACTCTTCATGATGCCTGACTGCAGGGATTAAATTTTCTAATCATACCTCACGTAATGTTAATTAGTTGGAAGCACATAAATATTTAGTCTTTGATATGACCTGCTCAGCTCTACATGAGACAATTTTTTTTCCTTTTCAAAACCAGAAAAGAATCTCCTTTTCTCTTCAATGCTTAGTCTTCATATCTCAGAATATGGTCTAGGATGCTAGAAAATCTGAAACAATTATAGAACAAAACCAGTTCACAAGGAATAAAGCATGGTATATCATTTGTTTTCCATTGTATAAGAATCTTCATGCCTAACTTTTTAGGTTATTTTCAGACTGGCATCATAAGAAAGTTAATTCTTGCAGTACCCAAATCTTTATATCCTGATGTTCATGGTATCTCCATGAAAGATGATTTTGATGTTACCCCTGACACCCCAGCATATTTCACTCAAGTATACCTCTACAATACTGTATTTACCTACAATAAATTTGGTTCCTCAAGTGATGCCCTTGTGATTCCAGAAGTACCAAGGCTTCTTGGTGGTTAGGACTGCTGACAGCATTAACATACTGCCTCTTCCCATGCTACTGGGCAGGAACATAAAAAGCAAGGTGTGTGACATCTTTTCTATCAGTTAAACTTTCTTTTAACTGAAGACTCTGGAAAAATATTGATAACTGGTCACAGGATCTGCAGTCTCAGGTAACTGAGACTATTATTCTAATCACTGCTTTTGTGCAATATGTATCAACCCCTCTTGCTCTGTTGTTTTGTGGAGTTAGAAGAGTCAGTTATTAACAGTCTGAGATAAGAATTTCATGTAGTGAGCCTTACTTTTTACAAAGATAACTTATAAGCATGTCTTTCCACGGTGGTAAAGACAAAACACCTTGCTATCAATATAACAGATACCTCTAGAAATTAGTATATTTACTTGCTTTCCCTCAAGTTCAATGCATACTTATGGAAAATAAGACAGATCAATTTTCAACTCACGATTAGCTTAAGACAGTCCCAGAAGTGATTGTTAGGTGGTGTTTTGGCAAAGACACTTCTTGGCAAAATGTAATACAGCATGGAAGGGATTTGGCTACAGAGTCTAAAGACAATTTTCCATGTCTGCTTGTTCAAGTACTTTTCAATTTAAATTCAAGTGAAGCAATAATAGGAACATTCCACAAGAGGCCCAAATGTCGGTTTCCTACTTCTTGTCAAGACCAAAACTGAATAGGGGAGAAATTTGGAACTGTGGGGAACTACCTACTAGACCCCTGAGCATCTTGCATTTTGAAAAGAAAAAAAAAAAGTATGAAGCACGATGGCAGCAAGGCCATTTAGTAAATTACAGTCAACGGAAATGCTTCAAGTATAGCTGATAAAGGCATTCCAGCATGTAGGTCTGGGCCTCTGTCTTTTGAATACTAGGTGGTTTTAAACTTACTTTTTATGGTTTTTTTTTTGTTTGTTTGTACCAAGATACAAACAAAAGTATAAAAATAAGCCCTACAATCTTTTCCTCCTTTTGCAACAATCTTTCCACCTTTTGCAACAACAACTTTAATACTGTTGTTGAAGTCCTACAAGACTGCAGAAATAATTTCAAGACCAAAAGCTTGCCCACTTTTATTTCATAATTATTCTGATGCGGCCAATAAAAGATGCTATGAATCACTATAAACAGTTATTTCAGTCTTTGTATCACATGCAAAAAAATCTCTTTTTGGCTAGAAATTAATTATTCAGAGCAAAGGCTAAGAATGGGGCCTTAATCTGACCTCATATATGATATAATCAAATTTATCATCAATGAAGTAGCTGGAATGTGCTTAATCAGCATTTACTAATCTCATAAAACCTATGAGCTGCAGACTTAACTTCTACAATGTTTAAGAAAAGAGGTTCAAAGGAGCTGCTAATATATGAAGCGTTCCAATGCCTTCTTAAATGTTCACAGGAAATGAAATGCTAGAAGACTATGGCTTCTTTAGATATCATTTACAGGCTCAAAAAATAATTTATTGTGAAGGCAAAAGAACAGGTAAATTATGGGATTTTTGAGAACAGAGTGTAAACCGAGCAAGGTCCAAAAGGATTACTGCTACTTAAATACCAGTATAAAAAAACAAACCACCTAGAAAAACACAGAAGAAAAGATCCACTGATCTGAACAATAAGCGTAACAATAATTATATATTTGGCTTGTATTCACAGATTAATGTTTTGGAATGGGTAGAAGGGGAGAAATGAAAGGTCCAAATAAAATATTAATGAATAGGTAGTTATATTAGCATCTTGGAAGCACAGAACTAACTTCTTCCAAAAAAACCTCATCTCATCTGCCTGGAGGAGTTGTGGAGGGTACGACGGACGGACATGGGACAGGACAGGCAGTCCTGACAAAAGAAAAAACTGAACTATATTACTGAAGTCTTAAAAAATATTTCTTAGAAAAAGGTATCTTTATGAAAATGGCTCACTAGATCATGTAAACATTTGTAAATTAAGGACATAATTTTAATGATACAAGACAATATAGTGGAATGCACTTTGCCTAAATTTTTCTAGGACAAATCCTTCAACTGTTATAGCTATGTAACTCTCCTGAGACCAGGAAAGAGAGGATAATCATTTACAGACTAAAGAAACACTGAAAAAATACACTTCGGGGAGTAGTCCTGTACATCACAGGATGGGGAGAAGGACTAGATGTAGTCATGAGTCTTTTTTGCTTAATATATACTGATCCTATATAGCTCTTACTAATTAATAACACTGAATACCAGATGTATGATTCCAAACCTCCCACATTCTCTAAGTAACAATTGTTTCAAAGCAATACTCCATACACACTTAGGTATTCAATGTCAGTCTAAAAGATGTGTTTTGAAATTCAAGCTCACAAAACTTTTTGAACACCTAATGCTGGAATAGAGATACAATCTTCACCATTATAGCCAGAATTAAGAATGCTAAAGAAAAGCATAACTTTTCATTGGAGGAAAAGAGTAAGTTACTTCAGTCTACTTCTTGCCACACAGGCAAAAAAAAAAATGAAAGCTATGTATCCATATATATTCACACATACATACAGAAATATACACATACACACAGATTCTTTCTGTTCAGTGAAAAGTAAGTATCAATAACCATGCTAATAAAATTAGTAATTAATTGCACCATGATGTTTCCTCTCTCATGCCTATCCCCCACTGAACCTTGTAATCAAATCCTTATCAAGAGATGTATCCAGCACCCTGGATGGCTGCAGGTACATCCACTGATATATTTTCATTTGTCAGCTCCTAATCTAGTGAGCCTTCCTTCAAAGCTATTTAAAATTAACACAATTCCTAAAGTACATGCAGGACAATTGCCAAATCATTCCTCTACTAATTAATCACCTCCTAACTTGATGCCTACAGTTTAAAAATGTTTGGTTCTATTAGAGCATAAAATGATGAGAACATCTCTTGAAAAATCTCCAGCTAGAAAACAACAAATTTTAATTTTAGTCCTTTGTTTTTTGCTTTTTCAGCCAGTCTTACACAGAACTACAAGCAAGCTAACAACGATGCAGATTTTTGTGAAATTAGGAGCCATATTTTAAACAGAGATCAGTTGCAAAGTTAACGTTAATTCATTGAGATAGTGATTATCATATTCTTCAATAGGTTTATAAATTTGTTTTATATTCCTGACTACGTCATTATGTAAACCAAAGTAATTCCTGACTCAATACCTGCATCTTCAGGAAGTAAGCAAAAAGCAGGGCACAAGCAACATTATATTCAACAGCCCACTTTAGAGCCTCTTGTCCCAACAAGGTATGTTGAGAATCACAGGTACCTTTAAAAGCAACATACTATCCAGTCTTGCAACAAAGCACATGCTGGCAAGTACAAGGAAACAAGAAGCAGAACACCTTGAATATACATCAGTCAGTAATCCACAAACACTGACGCCTGCACCCAAGGGCCCACATGCCTAATTTTTTAAGTCAATTGAAAGGGTGGGTGGGTAGGACAGAAAGCTTAACAAGCCCTTCCAGTTCTAACGGATGGAAGACAATCAAGGTTAGAATTTCTTCACAAAAGTTCCCTCTTTTCTTCCTGGAAGTGCCTGAACATACATGTTCCAATCCTTAGTAGACAGCAAAAAAGCCCATATTTCTAAAGGTCTTTAAAAACTTTATTTTTTTTTTAAATCTCCAGGGTAATAAGTATTATTTACTTGCATGCAGATATTTATTAAAAATACCACCAGCAGTCAGTGCTCACTCCATGTACCCCCCATTTCAGCCAAAGCAAGCTCTTGTTCCTCCAAAACACAGTGGTATTTACCTCACTGACCTTGGGACTGCCTTCCTCCAGTATTTCTCCCTCATCAGTTTGCATGGGAACAGGATCTGTGCAAAGCTCTGCAGAAATGCAAAATACTGCCTAAAAGATAAAAAAAGAAATATTTTAAAAGCAACGATTTTTCTGCCTTTAACAGTGTTATGCGAGACTGTGGTGCACATAAATAACAATTCTAGGCTATGACCTTTAATATTCCCATTCTGCACATATTCACTGAATTTATATGTTTTAAACAAACAAGTAAGACAACTGTTATTCAGAATAAGACATAACTCTACTTAATTAAGAGGAAAAAAAGCACCTAACAGGAATATACTTTCTTTTTAATTTTAAAATGTCATTGCTGATTATTTAACATATTCATTGTGTTTACTCATTAAAGCCACAGTCAGTAAGGAATTATCACATGGACTAGAGCTGAGCAACTCTTACTTAGTAGGAAATAGCTTTTGTGCAAATATAAGCTTCACAGATTCAGCTTATGGACAATCTAAAGGTTATTTGCTTGAAAAATTGTTAGACTTCCAGTGATCCCATAGTACCTTTGAATTCTTACTTTAGGGAATTTTTCCTTGACTTCATTTTAGAAATAAATACATTTTAGGCTTTAAATGGTTCAGGGAACTGATAAAGTCATTCATCTTTAGGTTGACATTTCCAATCTAACCCAGGTCAACAGCTCACAGTGTTTCCAATATTCAACACTACTTGGTAACTTATTTTTAAATTTGTTTGACAGTGTCAGCGCATTTCCAACTGAACAAAATCTACATGCCAAACTCCATTCTTAGAATTGTAAAGTAACTTACAGAAGAATGCAACAGTTAGGGAGACTTTGGTTACAAAGATTAGAGTGCCGCCTTTGCCAGAGGATAAGCTATCTTTCAGAGGTAATGAATCAAATTAATCAATTTACGAGATCAAACACACCAGCATAAATTCAGCAGGAATCTTTCACTCTAAAAATGCAAGATGTAACCTATCAGCATATCTATAACACTCCAGGTATGTGGAAATTAAGGGTTCACACTGAGTTAAGAAGTCTCTTAAAGCCAAGAGCTGTTGGCCTTTAACAGCTGTCCCTCTCGAGATGCTGTAACTCTTCAACTGCACCAGCATTTATAATCCATTTAATGTCTCTCCACTTCATTTTTGCACCTCAGTGCAGAGCTGCTGACTCTACTGTCACTTTCACAGCAGCAATTCCAAGCCTGGAAACTGATAACTTTGGGAGCGCGAATAGTAAAGAGGTCAAAAAGAGAGCGCTTGGAAACTGTTCATCTAGAGGCACCTCCATTTCAAGGTTAAAGCCTTTTCATAAGGTAAGGCTGTCTGCCCCGCCAACGTCTTCCGTATGTTGTGCATAGGTAGACATCATCTTTCATGGCTATCAAGTTGACACAAGGAATGAAGAATACATGCTACAAACATAAAGGGCCCAAAGCTACAAAATATTACGTACAACTTACTAAATCTCAGAACCAAGAAGCTGCTATGTTCAGTAACATAATATATTCTCATGAATATATACAGCATGAGAGCTGTAAAGGCTTACAGCATAGTAATTTCCTTTTCTGGGGAAAGAGGAATGAGGATAAAGCAGAACTCTCATCCAAATCCTCCACCAAATACTCCGCCTGCAGCATATAATCACGAATCGTAGGTATCAAATGCTAAGCAAGACCCGAATCATGCATCTATGCCAAGATGCTCCTGCCCACAACAAGTACTCCTCGCTGCCAGGCCACCTTCTGTCCCGCCGGCGCGCGGCCGAGCGGTCCCTGTCCATGGTACTTCACCACGCCCACCTTCCGGAACCCACCCAGAGCTCGCAGCCGGCAGCTTCCGAGCGCGATTTCGCACTATCAGATTCAAGTAACTGGGAGGTTCCACGGATTGTTAGACAGATGTCTAATGGCCAAAACAGATTTGGCCAGAAGGATTGCTGTGGCACTGAAATGGCTTCGAATCAGAGAAACAAGCAAGACTGAAATTGAGCTACAGAAGCATTAAAAAAAAAAGCTTATAAAATAAGACCAGTCAGGTCAGGCCAGGACCACTGCAATTCAGCATGCTGGAAGAAGCCAAATATGAACCTATGAAAACCTGTCATGTTTATCTTCTGAGACAGCCCTCACTACCAGAGGAATGGAAAGTGGCAATATTTGACACCAGTTTTTACATATTACTCCTGGAAGAAGACAAAAAACTATCCACCAGTACATTTCAAAGAAAAAAAAAAAGTCGGTCGAACTAGGAAATAAAAAAAAAATAATTGAAAGACTGTGATCATAGATTGGTTTGGGTTGGAAGGGACCTTAAAGATCATTTAGTTCCAATCCCTCTGCCACAGGCAGGGACACCTTCCACCAGACCAGGCTGCTCAAAGCCCCATCCAAACTGGCCTTGAGCACTTCCAGGGATGGGGCATCCATAACCTCTCTGGGCAACCTGTTCCAGTGCCTCACCACCCTCACAGTGAAGAACTTCTTCCTTACATCTAATCTAAATC
>JAVJGG010000024.1:27764222-27792043 GCA_035590195.1 Aviceda cuculoides | reverse complement strand
CCCCCCGCCACGCAGAGGCACCCACCATTCTCAGGCGCCGGACGAGCACCCGCTCCGGGGGCAGCAGCAGGACGCGGGCGGCAGTGCGGGCGCTCAGCTTGGCCACGGGGATGAGGACGATGAGGAGCCACGCGGTGACGCACACTAGCCCGTGGGCCAGCACCAGCGCCGGGTAGCCCAGGCACAGCCACGCCACGGCGCCGGCACGCTGCCGCAAACAGGTAGCTGCCTTTAGGGTTTGCCCCCCCTCAAAACACCCACCCATGGGTGCTATCCCCACCACGATGGGGGGCTGCCAGGGTGCCCAGGCTCAGGAGGGGGGGTTGGGGTGGGGGGTGTCACCGCGTCCGGCGTGGGGCTCACCCCGTATCTGGCATCTGCCCAGCACCGCGGGCGCCAGCGGCGCGGCACGGGGCCACCGAGCAGGGCTGAGCTCTCCCCCGCTCCGCTCGCCTCCGCGCCAGCCTCGCACGTGCCCAGCGTCCGGCGGGATTTGGGGACCTGGAGGAGATTGGGGGGGGGGGGGGTGGCAGGGTGCGGCATGGGATACCCCAGTTTCTTCCCCAGTGGGGTCCCAGTTCGGGGCGCGCTGTTACCTCCACTTTTTGGATGACTTTGCCGAAGGGCCAGAGGAAATACCCGGCCAGGTCCCAGCAGAGCCACCCTGTGGGGACACGAGCATCAGCTCTGGGGGGGGGGACACACACACACGTGTCCCCTCCAGCTACAGGGCCACCCTGCAGGGAAGGGACCCAAGAGATGCCAGCACCCATCGGTGCCGTTTCAGGCTCAGCCGGGAGACCCATGGCTCACCCAAGCCCTTCACATGGGGGTCCCAAATTGGGGACTCACCGTAAGAAGCCCCCACAATGGTGACAAACATCACGGCGGCCACAAGGACGTAGAGGAGCGAGAGCCACCAGCCGAAGAGCAGCAGGTAGAGGACGTTCCCACACGTCACCGTGGACCCTGCGGGACGGGAGGCACCGGATGGGACCGTTGTCACCCGCAGCAGCCCAAATCCGCGCTGCCGCCCCAGAGGGTCGTCCCCAAGGCCACCCACCTCCGGAGCCCCGGATGACGTTGAGGTCGGAGTAGAGCTCCTTGACGATCTCCGACCGGTCCTCCCAGGGCCGCGCCGTCACGTGGCTCTTCCATTTCTTGAAGCCAAACTGCAGCGAGATTTTTTTTTTTTTTTTTTTTTAAATTATTATTTTCCGGGGCTTGTAGCTGTATAGTAATTTAAGATGGCAGCTTTCCAAGGCTTTGCTGTGGTTCTAATTAATTGGGTATGCTGTTTAATTTTTTATTTTAACTCAATATTCAAAAGGGCTCCCATTGTCCCTTATTATCAATGAGATCAAAGCCAGCAGAACGGCTGCCATTTCTCCTTAGCCTGTGGAAGTGAGACTGTCCGTAGTAACAGCGCAGCGCCGCCCGCATTGTCAGCAGGGACGAAAGCAGTAGGTCGGCAAAGCAGCCGCACTGCTTCGGTCTAGCGAGCGGGACACAGGCGGCGAGCAGAAACACACGTCGGAAAACAAGGAGCGGGGCCTGGAGAACGGGATAGACTGAAGAGTTACTGGAGGATGGGGCGGTGGAGGGTGCAGAATGCGGGGCAGGAAATCCAGGGGAGGGGGGAAATCAGTTTTCTTTTCTAGCGTGGGGAAAATTGTACCTCCTTCAGGCAGCCCGGGTGAAAAAGAGAAAAACACAAAAGTTGCTGGCAGTTTTGATTAGGGATTTAAAGCTACAATTTGACTCTTTAAACTCTCCCACACTTTGGGTAGTGGCTATACTATTGCCCCTTCACAGGCTTCCTTTTCTTCCTAAAGTTTCCAAAACCGGTCTTTGATGGAGAAGCATAACAGTTACATTAAAACAAACAAACAAACCAACCCTCCAAAAACCCCAACAAACCAACTCAAAACAAACCATCCCTGAGTGTTTAACTGGACTGCTAACTGACACTTGCAAAGGGGCCAGAGTCAACCGTGGCAGGACCTGAGGACAGAAAGTGAGAATAATTCAGGAAGTGAGCATCAAAAGTAAGAAAGATGGAGGAGAAAACCAGCTGAAAGACAGCGTAAAATGGGGATCGGTAAAAAAAAATTTGGTTACCGAACACCTCAGCGCAAGGCAGAATGAGGATGATGGTGGGAAAAGCGTGGGGAAGATGTCGGGTGCCAGGGAGTGGGAAGCTATATGGGAGGTTTCTTGGATCCGGGGCCAGCGTTGGCCCCGAAGGGCGTTTTGTCCCTCACGCGGAGCGCTCGGCAGCCGCCGTCTTCTCCTCGCCCTTGCGCCATCCCCGACGAGCTGCAGGGAGAGCTGTGCGGAGGCGGAAGGGAGATCGGCGGCGGCAACGGGCAAGGAGTGCCGGGAGGAAAAGCTGCGAAGGAGAATGGGCGAGGGTCGCCCCACCTGAGGTGGGGTGAACCCCCGGGGAGGTGCCAGCAGCCCTTCCCGTGACTTTGCCTCCGGCGGCTGTGGGAACAAAGAAGAGCGAAGCTGGGCGGGCCGAGCTCTTCTTTTTTTCTTTACTACTCAATCCTGACTCCTGGCAAACCCCATCACTCACTCGCTGTCCCAGCTCTGCTTCCGCAGCGGCTGGCAGCAAAGTCAACCCCGGTTCGCGAGCGCAGCGTTCCCTGTCGCCTCCTCGACGGAGACCTGCCAGCGGCTCCCCTGCGGCCGCCACCGGGTGGGCCGCTGCGAGTTCGAGGTGGGGCTGCGTGGGCAAAGCCCTCGGGCCGACTCCCGGAGCAATCGGAAGACATCCCGGTAGTGGGAGATGATCTCTTAGGAGACACTGATAAACTGCGTGCAGGCGCCAGTGGAGGGAGACTCATTTGCTCAGGGGCTACGGCGGTGTTGGGCCCACTGCGCCATTTTCTTTTTGCATGGGGAAGGAAAGGTAATCGCGACTCCAGTGGATTTCATCATGTGCCAATGGACTTTCTCAAAACACCAGGTTCTCTCTCCCTCACCTGGGAAAAAGCAAGCAAAAACCCCAGGGCTTTCCTCCTAATCCTGCCCTAAAGCAACTCCTGGATTGCTAGAGGAAAGTCAACAGTTTGTTGGGGCTTGGTTGGTTGCCTTTGTGCCCCCCCCCCCCCAAAAAAAAAGAGAGCAAAATGGGCTTTCTTTCATGACTGCTTTCTGGATTCAAGGACCTTGCTAAAAAGAGCAAGGAGCCCTCAGCAGCTCAGCTGTAGTCTGTTTGCTTCCACTGGTGGGACCACAACTTGATTTCTGCTGCTGGATTGCTTGTTGTCATTTAGGGTCTTACAGAGCCTAAACCAGCCCTGGCATCTCTTGTAACCTGTGGTCCTGCTTCCACACGCAGTGCCAGTGCACAAAGAGCAAGGCAAATACACATTTAAGCTGCTCTTCCGAGACATTCCAGACCGGGGCTGCGTTCAAGAAGAGAGGGAGGCTGTGTTTATCAAGGGAGCCCAACTCCTGCAGAAGACTTCTGTTGCAGCAATTGCTTTTGCAGCAATTTTCAGTGCAAAGACCCTACGGCGTTTCCAAGGGTGTCCTCACGTTAACAACGCTGCTGTGCACGGGCGAACTCCCAATTACTTATCCCAAGCACTACTTACGTGGAAGATTTCGAAACAAGATGGAGCCTGCCTGGAACAACACCCTCCTTTTGGCTGCAGGGTACAGCATCTGTAGCTGGCGCCTGTGCTTGTCTGTCTCTCTCTTTGTTCTTGGGAGTCTGTCTCCTTGGATGCAAAGAGGAAGCTGTTGGTCATCCTGTGCTGTCAGTAACTCCAGTGCAAATCCAGCGTAACCCCACTGGGTGCTGGGAAATTAATCTGCAGTTGCAGAAGCATAACTTTAGCTCTGTAGCTGAATTAACATCTTTAAAAGTGGTTTGGAAATTGGTGAGAAACCAGTAGAGACAGCTCCAACTTTTCCTTCCAGAAAACTTTTGATTTATTGAAATGCTGCAGTCATAAATACAGAACAAAGGAAGTGAATACATTACAGTGTCCTCATTGTGAAAGGGCAATGGCAGATGCTTGATAAACCAGGAGACAGGTCATTATTTCAGTGCAACGCCTGTCAGAGCGTCTACCTACTGCACCTCTCCAAAAAGTTATTTTTTAACTTCCTATGAGATTTATTAGACTGTGAAGGAGAATCTCAAACAAGTGGTAGAATAATTTACCAAGTCCTAGAAAAGGTACATTGGTGAATTGCCTTGCATTGTACTGGGGCAGTGGACCAGGCGACCCAGTGGCCTTTTCCATTTCTAATGTCTATGATTATCCCAGTTATACCTCAGGACACTAAACAGAGCCATTTTCTTCCTTTCAGTGGCAGCAGAATGTCACTAATGGCCATGCTAAATCAGAGCAATTGTTCCTTCTGCAGATGTGTTGTGCACTTAGCAAGATGGCTATAAATGATCCCACTTTGTTTAGATTTGCTATTTTCTGTTTCTGTAGTGCAAGTGCTCAGCACAAGGGGACTGCCAGCCAAGGGAAAGAATTTCTGGTGGGAGATTAAGGATAACTAAGGAAATGGTTGCGTGACCTATGAAGAGAGGATCATAAATATTGCAACAATAAAACCAATAGCTCTTTCAAAGTTTAAATAGCTTTTCTTTTCAAACACTTGAGGTAAATGCCCTTTTCACAAGGTTGTCTAGCATCTACACCTTGAGATTTCACACAGAGTTTCACCAAATATACTGTAATTTCTCAGGGAGCTAGCTTTTTCTTTTAATTATCTTTCTTTGTGGAAGTGTCCCCTCCACAGAAGACAGACCCCAGCTACCTGCAAGCTCCTTATTGTTTCCTCTAGCACTGAAGTTTCAGAAAAGCCAGAACACAATAATAATAAAATAGCCCCTGCAATTCTTACGCACAACACCCACCAAACAATGCAAGAAGGGGCAGGTATGGTTCTGCCCTTTATAATCAAGCGGCAGCACTTACACCTCTTCTTGTGTCCCGGGCAGAGCCTCAGACAGAAGCATCTGCCTACATAAACACTCAGGTGTAACACGGATATTCTTCACAATCCCAAGGGTGCAAAACGCCAGCCCTGGGCTGCTGCAGCTCTGCAATACAGGCAGCTGACATTCCTGTCCCACGCAGCCTGTGGGCGAGCGAGACGCAGCCCTTGTTTTAGGTGTAGGATCTTTGCTGTAGGATCCAGCCCTGGAGTAAGCAGCCTGCTCTCGTGTGCGCTCCGGTTCTTTTCCCCATTCTCCATCCCACCGTTAGTCCGTAGTCAGTTCCGGGGGGGCACAGACCAGCGCGTTCCGCCAGCTGTAGCACAAGGATGCAGATCTCGCAGAAGTGTTCCTATTCCTTTGTCACCCCACGTTCTCGTGTTCATTTAGCTCGTCTGCCGTAGCCCTTGGCTTGGGAGTGCTGCCTTGGGCACTTGGAAATAAAAGGGCACAACGCCTGCCGCGGTACGAGGCTGGAGCGTCTCGATACGAGCGCTCCGTCCTGCAGTCGATCAGCTATCGGTCCGATAACGATTCCCGTAACAGCCACTCCGCTTCGGTAAATCAAACACGGGCGTTCATTCAGCCCACAGCAGGCACGTGCCAAATCCACCCCCGAGCCCATGCGAAATGCTGATCAGTCCACAGCCCACTGGTGCAACATACTTTTCTTTCTTGCACATCGGAAATTCGCTACTCAGCAGCTTCTTTGCTTTAAGTAAATTAAAAAGGCAAAAGGCCCCCTGAATATAGTCAATACTCACAAATGGAAAATATCCTTAACCTCACCTCCCTGATCCTCCCCTATGCTACTGTATGTATGTGCATTAAAATCAGCTCTCATTTTTATGTTCTAGGTTTCAGGCCCTCTATAATAGCTACAATCCTCATTATTCAAATGTAGTTTGCCTCAATGCTTTCTGCACAAATTCTTTTGGCTGTGTTTTCCTAGTTATGTGGAATTTCACACATACAGTGTCTATAAAATCATGGCTTTCAGCGCTCCCCATCATCTAGAAGTTGCTGCTCTCTACCCGAGACAGGCAGAAGGGCTGTTTTATGCCTACAGTTCTCATACAAGTGACACATCTAATGTTTTAGAAAAAGAAAACAAAACCTAACAAGTCAGATGAAAAGGCAGAAGTCGATACTGCAGACAGACAGGCTAGAAAGGGAGAGAGAAGCAGAATTAGAAACATCTCCAAAACTTGAAACATCAACACCTTATGTTGTGAATTTAGGATACACCAGCTACTCTGCCCCTAAGTCCTTGTGCAGCCACTTCTCAGCTACCGTCCCTCACTTCCCTATCTTGCTGAAAAGCGTGGCCAATTTGCCCGCGTTGGGAGTGAGACTGGAGTAGCTGGGCTGCTGTACGTTCTCCTGTGGTGTTCTGTACCCTAAACTCCCCAAGTACACATGCCCAGACCTGCAAGATCAGAAATAGGTGTTGTGCAAAGAGTAAGGTAAACACCTGCCAGCCTTCCTACATGCATAAAGGCGTTACCGTTTCATCCACATCCATCAGTTTTTCTTCCAAGGTGGTTCCTACGGTCATTGGCTGTGCTTTTCCTAAGCCTTGCTTATTAAGGAGGATTCCCAAATTTGCATTTCTTCAGCAGGCTAAGGACAGGGGACGTGAGGTCTAGGGACACAAAGAAGTCATTCATTCCTGGACTGCTCCCTGATTTTGAAAAAGCACAGACAAAAGCATCAAGAAATGAGAGAGAAGTGTAATACTGAAGTACCAGTGAAGTGAGGGGAAGGACAAGTTTATCTTACTTTCTTGGATAACATCCCTAAAACAAGTGCAGAAAAAGAAAAGGCACAAGGTGATGGTGGTGCTAATACTATAAAGAAAGAGGCTCAGGATCCACAGACATACCCTGCGAAGCAAGCTTGAATTAGACAGACTCCTCTTTAGCAGTACAAATCCAATTGTGATGTGGACTTCAAACACTAAAGACAGACAAGGATTTTGTTTACTGCAAATACTTTTTCATGTACCTTAATGCCCAAAAGTAAACTAGAGGCTGGATTTATTCTGAAACATGGTCAGGAATTTTAAAGCAGGCTTTTGTATACACAAACAAAGGGAGCATGGGAAACAAGAGCTTGGGAGTTACTTAAATGTCAAGGATTACATTGTACCAGGTAAAACTGAAATACAGCAGAGGGACTCAGTTTCATAAATGAAATGTCATTGCTGATGGGTACAAATTATGTGAGATGGAAAGGGAAACAGCGGTGGCATGTTGTCAGATGCATTTATAGCTGCAGCAAGATACAGTTCAGTTGCAAAGAGAGCAGTAGTAAAAAATAAAGAAAGTAAAGAAAAACTGAAGTGGGCATCTGCTACAGCCTACTCCAGCAACGAGAAAGCAGCAATGAATTAGTCTCTCTCAAGGTACTCAAAGCCACAGGACATTGTACTTGCAGGGAATTTAGCTGCTCACACATCTTTTAACAAGCCCTGCCAAACATTGGCCAAACATGTTTGCGTGTTACACAGAAACCTACTCTAATCCAGACAGTACAGGTTCTTGACAAATAAACAAGAAAAATCCCCCAAACCCAGGAACTGTAGCTGAGAAATTAAAAGCGACACCAATGAACAAACTATCTGAATGTAACATAGTAAAGAGTTTATTTGTATGACTTAGAAAAGGTCTCCAGCATAATTCACCGGACACATATACATTAAATATACAAATGCATACCAAAAGAAACCCGGAAGGCACACGTTCAGCCAAGAGGCTCATTCAGAATCACTCACCATTTCACACCAGAAAGAGCGAGCTGTGACCTCCAGCTTCACTACCCTCTGTCCAAAGCCAGGACTGGGAGCGTCGGCCCCGCGGTGCACCGCGCATGCCAGCCAACCTGGGCCGACGAGCCAACGAGTAAACGAGATCCGCAGAACAGGCGTCCTCTTGGGACCGCCCAGGGTCAGGACACAGACGCCGGAGAGCTAATCTTGTTCTTTAAAATAGCAACAGAACAACAAACGTCTCCCATCTTTGCCGGCCCCTTGGGAGGTTGGTGACCTGGCTGCAAGAGGTGGCATCTCGGGCGAGGACCAAGTGATAGCTTATCTGACGACTGCTGTAGGTACTGCTGCACCTTCGGCCTCCGCTGGCAGACTTCCAGCAGAATTCATAACCACTGCTCCTTGCCCCTCTCCCCCCCCAGCACCACCCACCACATTTTCCACCACATTTTATCTGGAGAGTGACAAGAGATTGATTTTACAGGCCACAGCCTCGAGTTTCTAGCACTCATCAAGAACCACAATTAGCAAAAACTAGTCAAAATAAATGCGGTCACCTCACCCAGCCTCAGATCTGTTGCCATAGGAGCAGCCAAATAGTCCAAGTTCAGCTGATCTTATCTTCAGGGAGGAACAAGTTCCACCAGCGTCTGAAACATCCACTCTGGATCAGCAAGGCTGCACGCATCCCCAAAGAGTCACGCTCAGTTTAAGGAGCAGATTCATATCATGCAAGAAAGCAAGTTTGCTCTCTCAAATTAAGTAATTAAACAGTGCGTGATAAGCCTAAGGAATTCTACTAGCCCCTGGAGTCAAGGCATGAGACTTCTGTGACAGGGGAAGGAATTTAAAACCAAGGGAACGCTACCTTTCAGCAACTGGTGTGGCAACAAAACAGAAGACAAACAGCTGAGAGACTCTCTGGAAAGGAGATCCTGTTAGCTGACAAGGTTAGAGGAAAGCACTCTCACATCTGTCATAGGAAAGAGAAAGTAAAGCACACTAATAAGTAAGGAAAGGAAGGGCAAGTGAAATCAGCCTCTCGGACTATTTGTGAAATCACTCCACCCAAGATGAAGCAACAAAGACATAAAACAAAAGAGATAAAGGACTTCCTGGAAAACCTGACCATATATATCAACATGGTACTAATTAGTTAATTAACCTATTGCACAATTAAAAAATAAATAAATATTTTAAAAGTCTGGGAGAACAAGGAAGCACCAGATGACAATGATCTTAACCAGAACAAAAAGTGGAACAATGTCGGCCTGATAAATTTAACTCTGATCTCTGCTAACAAAGTGAAATAAATAAAAGGAGAGAAAAAAAATCTCCCAAACATCTGGAGAATAACGGAAATATGGCAAAATCAAGCCATTTTAGACATCCCTACAAACAAACAGTAAGTAGCTTTTGGCACACGAGCTGTACACCTGAAGCCAACAGGATAACTCATGTATTGTTACTTCTACATCCAAGTGATGGTGTCATTTCCAACACCTCTTTTCTCCCATTACCAGGAACAATTTTATAAAACACTGCTGATAATAGGAGCTGACAGACCCAGCTGTAAGAGTACAGCTTGTTCCCAGAAGGCTACAGAGAACAGCTATATAGAGTAGCAAGCACTTAACCCACCAAGTGAGGATGAGTATCTTTAACAGAGGGCACAACACCTTTGGCATTTTAGGGTCTCGAGATGTTCTGCAGAGCAAACACTGAGTAAAACAGAGCTGCTTACCATTCAAGTTAAATACACTTCCAGGAAAGGCAGTTAATCAACCATCAATCAATCAGTCAATTGCATTTTATTGCCAACTGCAGACAGCTGTTTCAGTGTAACAACCACTACTGCAACCCAGCACCTGGAAGAGTCTTTGGAACAGCTTGTTCTGTGTTGGGAGTGCAGCAGTTGCCTTTGCTGTGAATTTCTTGTGTAGTGAAAAACCCAAACGGTTTCTCTAAACAAAGAAAGAAAGATAAACCTGTGTTTTTCTGATGTCTGAATAGTTCTTTTGCAGGTAGGTATGTTAGCTTTCAGGCGTCTACTTACAATTAGGATTTCTTTTTCTTGGGTATCACAAGAAGGCTTATTTATGACAGCAGAGTATGTAATTTAGATGGCAAGAAAGCAGAGCGAAACATCAATCCGCACACTGAAGAAACAAAACCAACCTGCTTCTCCACTCTGTTAGCGGGTAGAATTGGAAAAGGGCCAGCGAACAAGAGGACAGAGGTGTCAGTCAGGTCCCATATAATGAATAGCTATGTATATCATGAACCTGCAACTTGGAAAAAGTGATGGCTGAGGACGTATATGATACAGGTCTGTAAAATCACAAGTGGCGAGGAGACAAGGAATAGGGGTCGTCATCACTACATCTGACAGTGGAGGAATTAGGATCACTCGATGAAATCATCAAGAAAGCCATTAAAACAGCCTGGCAATGGTTCCTTTTTCATACCACACAATGAACTCGGGGTTCATTGCCACAGAACACTGTGGAGGCCAAAAGTAGAGAAGGATTTTTAAAAAGACACTAAGTGCATTCATTAAGGCCAAGTCCAGCAGGAACTGCCAGTTCAGAAAGTCCCTAGACTGCTGGAATGGTGTCAGAGAAAGACCTCTGCACAAAAGCTTTATATTTTGTGCTGCTGTGGTCACCTGTTACTGGCTGTCCTCAGACACAGGACAGCGGGTTAGATGGCCTTTGGTCTGATTGCATGCAATGCTTCTTACGGATCAAAGCTCTTGATTTTGGCATGAGTTAGGGTTTGGAAAGGTTAACTTAAAAAAAAAAAAAGAACATCTGAAAAGCTTGTATGCCTCCTCTGCTTCCTCTTTCAACCCTCAAAGATATGCTCCTTAATCATTCAGTTTCCATGAATGGTAAACTATTGCTGAATTAGGAACAAACAGGATTTTCTAACAGCCACCAAAGGCTGCATTATTGCTCCCAGATCTGCCCAGTCCCCCTTATAAGGCATTTCTTCTGGCCCAGTCTCAACTGCAGGTTAAACATCCCCCTATATTCTATTTTTTGTCTTCACTACATTCGTGCTAAGTCGCTTTGGCTGCTGTATTTAATGACGTGAAACAGTTCAGATACTAATCTGTTGGCCTCTGCTAGCTAAACCCTTCTCCCAGACCACTCGTTTCTGTGTGGGCAAGTGACAACAGGAATCTACAGGAAGACTCCTTGTGGACAAAGGGTTGCTACGCTGTCTGTAAACATCCTTATTTCACCCAGAATTTGCCACTTCAATTGGATGTAGCCTTCCAGCCAGTCAGACCAATACATTTCTGCAGTGCAGTAGCGTAAACAACGCGACACAGTGATTCTGAGTCTGCAGCTAGACAGGCTGAAGTAGCAGCACAAGTCAGTCAGAAAATCTCCTGCGTTTATCTGGACACAGAGTGAGCTCTGAGACCAGTCATCACAGTGGTTTTTATATGTAAAATATGTGTGCACACAGACATATGGACTAATACATTCATCACTAACCCTCGTTTACGGGACCAACCATCCAAAGTCTATGCTTCACCCAGTAAATGTGCTTTAACTGGGGCTGCCAGGTGCATCCAGGACCGCCCAGTGGCTTTACAGACCACTGCGTGAGGGTATGGCTGTAGGTTCAAAATCAATCAGGAGGTTACTGTTCCAGCTTGTTCAGTCTTCAGTTCTCCAGACAATCCTTCCCAATCAAGATAACACGCAGGTAGATTGTTTGTTTTTATCGCTCGTAGTGGAGTTTGGACCCACGTTACCTGGAATGAAAAGAAGTTAAAGTAATGTTAATGTTAAAGTAAATAAGACCTGGATAAAGTTTGGACTCACACTTGAGTCCTCTCTCGTTATTTATGATACACCTTTTGTTAGACCTACGTTACTCTGCACTGTCTTGTGGTTTTATTTCCTACTACTGTGAAATGAAGAGACATTAAAATAAGAGCAAATTCAGCATATACTGTGGAGAAAGCCACTGGAGAAGTATTTCCAGGCTTTGGCCTGTACCCAGACCAGCTTCGGTGGTATTCTCAGGTCCCAGTTGGCCATGTCTGGAAAAACAGTCTGGCCATGACTTTGGTGGGAGGTTTTCCAAAGAGTGAGGTATGAAAAAGAAAGTCAGGTCATCTCATCCATTTGACCCCCACACACATTCTCAGTAGAGGTTTTTTCACGTCCTGTTTTAAGCATCTCAGGTGCCAGTACTTCCACCATTTCCTTTGCAAGACAAATCCTGAGGCCTCAGGGTCTCTCACTTAAGTAGCACAGTATGCTGCCCTAATTTTTTATCATCTTATGGTTTTTTCATGGCTCACTCTATGGATTCCCTCTGCTCCCAGTACCTGTACTTTTCGACGCTTGCACTGCCGTCTGATCTCCACTACAGCCAGCTGTTGGTCTGGGTGCCCTGGCATCTTTTTTTCCAGCACTGTACTGAAGCGTTTTTGGAGAGGCTTTTGCAAGCAAGGGCACTCGTCTGAGCTCAGCAAGGCTTACCTGGCCCGGGGCCCGGGGCGGTACGTCCCGAGAGGGGCTGCCGTGTGAACGCAGTCGCTCCGACCAAGGGCAGACCCCACCCGGGTATTTGTACAGGAGGAACGCACACGCGCATCTCCCGAGCAGTCGGAGCCAGTGGCCAGTACGGAGTGAGAACAGGGAGGGAAAACTGCCGGAGATCATGGCGACACGCTACTGAGGAGTCTCAACCTCGCTACGATGAGGGAGCTTCCGACCCAAGCGCTGCCTCCGAACTGGGCTTCAAGTGGATAATTGTTCATGTCGCTCTCTTGCTTGCGGGTATTTGATCAATGTTTTCCTCACCCATAGGTGATGGGGAAGAGCTCCCTCCTCTCCCTCTCCTTCTCTCCACCTTCTTCCAGGCTGCAGCTCCTCGACACCCAGGTGGGAGGCTGCACTGCAACCTGCCCTCACCTGTGTGGCGGCTCTGGACGCTGCTGCCTCCTCCCCACATCTCCCCATGGCATTTCATCCTA
Organism: Aviceda cuculoides; assembly: GCA_035590195.1. NCBI lineage: Eukaryota > Metazoa > Chordata > Aves > Accipitriformes > Accipitridae > Aviceda > Aviceda cuculoides. Next base: position 27,779,293 of record JAVJGG010000024.1, on the reverse strand, counting down.
CCTCCTGTCCCCCCCTTGCCCCATTCTGTGTGTTACTACTAAGTTTATCATTACTCCTGTCTCCTCACCGCCCCTGCTCCCCTCCCTGTCTGTATCACATTCAGGACCCTCGTGTTTACTTTCCAAAGTGTCTCTGCTCCTCTGCTTAATCTCAACTCCCAAAGCCTTTATTCTTCTCACTTTCTACTCTTGTCTTCCGACCTTTTTCTAAAGATCCTGCTACAGTTAGAGCAAACACCCTCCTTGTATGTAGCCAACAACGTTCCCTTCTTTCTCTCTAGAAAAGAGGTTGAAAATTCCAGTTACCACCCGCCCATGATCCCATTTCGGCTGAAAACCACTGGTGGTAACTAAGCAGCTGTTCCTGTGGTACTGCCGTGCCCAGTGTAAATCCCATTTCTTGTTGCAAGAAGCCCCCAAAACTGAAACACAAAATCCTGCTATTCAGTATGTGTGTTCTGCAGCCAACACTCCTGAGGAGTGAAGGCCAATGTACGGACCAACTCAGGACAGCAAACCCTTCTGAACGAGCCCACTTTGCTTCTTGCAGGAGAGAAAACAAACCAAAAAGCCAGCACCTTCCAAAGGCACACAGCTTTCAAACCCTTGCAGTATTCCCAGGAACTGCACACAGACATCAGCGTCTTTGCTGATCACAGTCTGCCCAGCAGCAGCTTAAAATTAACAAGATTCTGGTCAGGTTCAGAGCTGCTGCTGTTGTGTCCCTGAGCGGGCAACAGTGAAATTCAAGCGTTGTGTCAATTTGATGATGAGGTTTAAGAAAGCCTTGTAAGACAAAGCACAGAGTCCGTGCAGTCTGCGAGGACAACGTGTCAGGATGTTAATTTGGACACTTAGTTTGGGACATTACTATCTGGAGCCCTTGTATTTTCCAGGCTCCCAATTCTGACTTGTAGGTATCCTTTTCTAGCACGTAAATACTGAGGCAGATTTTCAGCCTCTGTCGCAGAACGCACTTTCATCACTTCCCGGTTCAGATTCTCTTCATCACCATCTACTCTTACAAGACTGAACCTGACCTTTAGCCTGCTTGAATAATGTCTTTCAATTACTCTGCAAGCTACTCGGGGTATAGATCTGGTCTCTCTATGCGTTTGCAAGGTGGGATGTGTCTCTGTGGTATGACAGAATTAATAGTGACTTTGGAGGATGTGTGCACAGGCAGGCCCACAGGGCTTAAGTGTGCTGTTTAATCTTTACAAAAGGTAAGGGCAGCTATTTCAAACTGTGAAGCTCTGAATAATTGCATACTAACCTGACTGCATACCAAGCACCTTCTCCCTCCTTCATTTCCAATTCTTACCTCCCTTTTATCACCCAGAGTATCACAGTATCAGATTTTACTAGACCTGCTCACAGACAAACTTTAAAACTCAGTCCTACAGTTACCCGAGAACAAAGTGCCTCCTATTTTTATCCTGATGCTGGAACTCTATCCCACGCCCATGTTCAAGAATTTTTTATTATATCCTAATGAAGCATGTGCTACTGATCAAGCAGTTGCAGGATCTTCTGGGTAACTCATTTTTTTTCCTCATGCGTCTCCCTCTTTCTACTGTGCCCTCTACCATCCCTGTTCACATGCCACTTTGGGACCATTAGACTAGAGCAGCTTTCTCTCAAGAACAGTGATTCAGTTCACAAGCAACACACAAGCAGTGACCTTCCTCCAGCCTTTTACAACACCATACGTCAAAAGCTGCGGAGTCTCCCATTGCCACCGTGAACGGGGGTTAGCAATTTGCATAAAACAAAAAAATACTTGGAAAGACTTAGCAGGTCAGGAGGAGCACAGCGGGAAGGCTGCCGTGCTGGACCACTGCTCCTTCCCTGCACTTGTTCTCAATTCTTCCTCGCCCTTTATTGAAGGAGGTGGCAGCCCTCGGGAAGGAGCAGTGGCGGTAAATAAAAGCTGAACGTAACAGCATGATAGTGTCTTTGTGGAAATGGTCCAGACCAAGCATCAGGCTGTCTGGCACGGATCCACTGTGTTAAAAGGAGCAGGGACATCCCTGCTGCCCTGACCGCGCGGTGCCCCAGAAGGGCGCAGTGCCCCACTGTTCAACTGGAGACATCCGTCTCCCTCGTGCCTTAATTGGGGCCTAATTTCAACACGACATTGCGGGAACGGTGGGCTGTCTGCTTTAAAACAGCTGGCAGGGAGAAACGTGGGGGATCTCTGATATTGCAAAGTGCTGACAGATCAGAGATTACACAATTCTGTACTTCTGTCACTAGAGGGGGGTGCAAGCCCTCAGGTCCATTTCTCCGACAGGCAATGCCCATTCATCTCCCCAGAGGTCTTCACTGGTTTTTTTTTCCTGGCTCTGAGGAATGGGGGCCAGCAGCATATACTGTCTGTGCTCAAGACATAAAGTGATTTGGAGAGAGGACCTCTTTAGACCAGGGTTTACTTCTGCCTCCCCAAGTGCCAAACGCACATCCTAAAACGGGTCTACTAAGGTCTTAAATAAACTATCCATGCCTTCTTACGGTTCCTCTCTCCTGTGTTCTTTTGGCATTTTTGAGTCTGTCCTTCATTCAGCCAGAAATATTTCTAAGAACCTAATCAATCACAGTTGTTGACCTTCCCAATACCTTGCTTTTCTTTTTGGTCTCAGGAGAATGTCTTTCCATTACACGTCATGGCAGTCCCAAGGGAATTGAGTCTCTCTACACCTGCATTTCACATTCATCAGAGAACAGAATGTTCTCTGGTCAGACAAGTTGAGGAGAAATCTTCTCACTGGAACTAGTTTATTTTCCTGCTGGCACAGGATGTTTTGACACCCAGCACAGCTCACGGAGAGGAAGACAACCAGGCTGAGTAGTCCATAGATTTACTTCAACCTGACAAACCATCTAAAACGTAGGGAAGTTAGCTATGAACCCATAAATTGGGAGAAATCTGTGTCATCTGCGTCTTCAACCGGATGAAGCCTTGGAAGGACTTAGTTATTAGATATTAGGACTTAGATATTAGAAAATATCAAACATGCATTAGCAAAGACAGTAAAGTTGAGATCTAGTACTTCTCCATAGCTTCTATTTTTGCGACCTTCTCCCGCATTTCAGAAGGTGATAAAGGAGCAAATTAAAAAGACTTCTGCCCTCTCCTCCACTCCTTGCCCCCTCACCTCAACATAAACACATTTTCCTCTCTTCTCCACCAGTAACTTGTCACAGTAAACACACCCGACTAAACCCAAGTGAGGAAAGGAGGGGTTTACACTGAAAATCTGCCTGCACCCTGCTAGACACTACAGTAGTGAACACACTGCTGCTGTTTATCAGGGCAGTGCACTTCATGACCTGTACACACAACCCGTTTTACCCAAGGAGACATTTGCCTTTCTCTCCCTTTGTCCCGTACCCGCTTGCTGGGAAGTATGAGAAAACATTTACTTGAGAAGTACCAACTTTACGATAAGACTACCATTAAATTGCCTTCAACTTAAATTGCCTGTATCGTTTGATACAACTTCAACTCTTCTCTGATCCCGCTGCTTTTAATATAGAGGAATCAATAGGATCTACTCACAGGTGCCTATATTAAATACGCTTGCACCAATCAGCCAAACTCAGAACAAGAGACAGAGAAGCAGAATATGCTGGTAGAAGAAATTTTACCTGAGATGCCTCCAGTGCTCCGAACACTGGCACGGCCAATGCTGAGCCGCTCATATTCCAGTTTCATGTTCCCAAGGTCTTCCCCTGAATGTCCTTCACTGGCAAAAGAATTGGCCTCTATGCTTGAGCCTGGAGACCGTTTGGCCTTGCGACTGAAAAGCCCACTGGCAAACCGTTTTCCTTGCTTTGAATTGGCCTGTGCATCTTCTTTCTTCACATCACGAATAGACTCTCTGGATTTGGATTTATTTTTCAGGTCCACATGGAGCCGGGAGAACAGTTTCTGAGGGCTCCGATTCAGCTTGTTCAAGTTCTCCAGAGGTGGATCAATTTCTGGGAACTCCTGCTCCAGTGTGACTAAGTCATTCAGAAACTGATTTAACCGCTTCTTTGACTCACTTGTTTCCTCCTTTTCCATGTTCCCCTCGTTATCCTGCCTGTGTCGTGAAGCCCAGAGCATCATATCACCACGGGTTGCCCCTGCCACTAAACCATACTTGGGGTTAATGAACTTCCGAGCCACGGTGGAGGAATGAAGGCCTGGCTTCCCAATTCCAAGAAGGAATGGGTTAGCAATACCCAGTTCCCTGTAGAAATTAACTTCCTCTGAGATGGCATAGAGCTCACGAAACTCAACGTCAAACACCTCCACATGTTGTCCTGTCAAGACTAGCAGGATGTTTCTGTCAATGTGGGATGAACTCCATGTGAAGCTAAGAGTAGGAAACAGAACCAACGTTAGATTTTTGGGTGCACACTTGACACAGCCCACCCAATAACATCTAAGACACTACATGGGAATATGTAGCATTGTGCCATTTGCCCATATGCCCTTGCCGGGGTGGGTCAGGATAGATACATGAAGCTCTTTATTATTGTTCTTCATTAGGCATGCAGATCTGGAAGAAAGGGCCCTAAAACTCTGCAGGACAGTTTACCTTTTTAAAAAAGCAACACTGCATCAACAGGAGGAGTCTCCAGACTGAAAAGCTCAAAGAGAACTGAGCACAGTGGCTGGTGGGGAGTCCTTGCAGACCACCGCCCGATGCAGCGCGGAACTCTCTCTAGCCCACTGAAACGGCACGGCCACGTTCTGTTCTCTCAGGAGCAGCTTGTGATCCATGCCACCTTCTCTGTCGTCCCACCCCAGTTCCGACAGATGCCACACAGATTACAGGGGCTGGGATAAGAAAGGGAATGACACGGGAAGAGGACTCTCAAGCAAAGCCACAAGCCATTCTTTACGCAAAGAATGTAGCTTTGCCTTAAGCAAGAGCGACCCACCTGTATGATCCAGTGGCCACCTTTTCACCATCCACCATCAGGAATCGGGATGCCAACGTGCCTCTGATCTTCCCTGCTGGCATGTAGAACCCAACTCCTGTCACAGAACGTACGCGGATATTCTAACAGGAAGATGACGAGACAAAATGTCACAATAAATAGGGCAGAGAACTAGGTGATTGCCAGCTCCAAGTCTTAACATGTCACTCACATTTATCTCACTACTTCTGGGACTACAGCTCATTTTGCATCAGCCACCAGAAATCAGAAGGGCTGCAGAAAGGAAAGCACAGTGCCCTAAGACCTGCCGTCATCCCCTGCCTGCGCGAGTCGCTCCCCCCACCAGTTCACAGCCCTGTCCCGTGGGTCGGCACCTTTGTAACACTGCCTGCTGTCTTCAGCTCTTCGTCTTAGCCCACTGGCAAGGCAATGCTTCCAAAATCAAATAATCCTCCACCTCCAGCCCTGCGCTGCAGCTGAGGAGGCCCAGCCCAGTTCAGGGGAATGAACCGGAGGAAGCTCCGAGTCACGCCTGCGCTCTCCCAATCCCGATCCCTACTCCGCGGCACTCGTGGACTCTTCTCCAGGTTACGTTAGCAGGACCACGAACCCGAGGAACTTCGCAACGCCTGTGCAGCGCAAAGGACACAGTTGCTTGGAGGGTAACGTGCGAGACGGGTCTATATTAGGGGTTTTTTGTGCTTGTGTTCTGACTCCCAACAACGCATGGCTTGACAAAGCTGGGCAAATTAGAAGACTGGACAATTTAATTATTACAGAAGAGAGGAGGAAACAATTCTATTGCTCAAAAGATAGATGTTGCCCGTCTGTTATAAAAAAAGGAGAACCCTGACCTTTATCACTTTGCTAAGAACCCTGAATAGTTACAGCGTCCACCCAGATTCCTCACTGTTTAATGGAGAGTGAAAAAACACAGAACTTTTTTTGAACAAAAGGAGTAGGATAAGTGTCTCTACTGATGTCCTCAATAGATCAGCAAAGAAGAATTTCTGAAGAAAGGGAAGGAAAAACTTTTCATGAAATGAATGGAAGTAATTAGAAAAAGATAATACCTCTCCCCAAACCTCCCGTCTCACACCCTTTGGCCAGGAAATCTGAAAATTATAAAACAAAGCACTACCAGGCACAGAGAAAACACAGGTTTAAGGTTACAGGATTTTCAACAACAGATGTATGCCTGCACTTACTGTAAGGATATATTTGCACAGGGGACCGAGTGTTTTTCTGCTCATGGGTCCTAGCTGCACAAGGCTGAATTGCCAAACTGTCTAACGTGAAACACCCCGCCCCCCAAAAATCCAAAAGCATTGTCAGTGGGAGTTTAGAGCAAATGATCTTGTTGCTCTGACACACAAATTTAGACCATTTTCTTCATTCCACCATCTGTTTCTGTAAGAATTCTTTAACAATGAAAAGCTAAAAGGTATTGTGATCTGGAGTAATAACTCCGGGGCTGGGAGTCAGATAGTCCCCAGTGTAATCACAGTTCTGACACTATTCATCACACTGTGATGTTCTGGGAAAGCCAATTCACCTTTGCCTCATTCTTCTCCCATCTGCAGAGCAGGAGAATCATGAGGATTTGGCTAATGCTAGCACAGCTTCAGATCCCACAAAGAGCTAAGTCCTATTATTATTATAAACCTCACCGACAGCTTAAATATTGATAGGCTATAGAAATCAGCACGCAGGAATGAGTGATTTTAAGAACGCTGATTTCCTTCAGAAAACATTCTTCTGAATATAACTCTTACCTTTGGAAGCTGCTCCTATTTCCCCCACTAAAATACAGCAGTGCCAGTACAAATTCTGACTAACAGTAACTGATGATACTACTATTTTGCATTCATCTATTGCTTGGTCTGTCTGGAGTCCTGTGTGGGCATTAGCTAATTAATGCTCCCAACACTGCTGAAAGTATTATTACCCTGTTTTAAAGATGAGGAGCCTGAGAGAGAAAAAGATGAAGTGACTTGCCCAAGGCCTAGCAGTGAGTCATGTGTGGGGGATGCTGAATGCAGGTTGGGCAGAGCACAGGAGAAAGGGTGCCCTTTCCAGTATTTCGAATAACATTTGTAGTTGGCTGGCTGATCACCTGAAATAATTTTTTTTCTTTGCTGAGTAAAGTTGGATGTGGTATTTGCCAAATCACGGAATATTGACTGGAAGTTTCAAGAAAGACCTCCGTTTTTCAAATCGGTCAACAGCTCTGACACCTTATGTAACTTTGTGAATCAAGAGGTATCAGCCCGTGAGAGCAGAAAAGTTCCTTAGCATGTAACAAGTTTGGGTTTTATTGTGTTTGTATGTCATATCACCTTCTTTTGGTGGAGAGAAAGCACAACTGAATTTCTGTGGTAACTGAGCTACACATAACACTTAGGCACAGAGGGGATAGAACCAAACAGCTGAACACATAAACCTCCTTGAACAAAGTAAGCACCGGAGTGCATAAATACACCTTGAAATGCAGAAAACAAGCACAAAGTCATATAAACATCGAGTCACTTAACAGGTTATTTGTATAATGTTTTCTGCCTTGAAGGATCCTGGAGCATTTGTAGACTGATATATCAAGCTGTACAGAGGAGGAACAAGCCTGGGTTCATGTACTGAAGACTGCGCAGCAACAAAAGAGGAAATGAGGTGAGACTGCAGCCAGCAGTAACAAATATTTGGGGTAGAGGACCTCTTATTTCATCAGGTAGAAGTGACCCCTCCAGATCTGTACTGTTGCAGAAGCCTGCTTAAGGTTTGTCATACCCCGGCTTACGGAAGCTGCAGCCTGCATTAAATTTCCACGTTCCCTTTGCGCAGGCTCGCACCGCTCCTCGCCACAAGAGTGACTAACGTCTCCCTGGCAGCAGCCTAATTCGGACTGGTAACAGTCAAGCCTGACGGAGCATCCGAACAAACAGTGAAGGAATCAGTCTGCCTTGCTTTATGGTGACGCGCTTTTAAACCTCACCCCGAACCCACAGAAAGTTCAATCGGAGCCAGTTTAGGAAGTCAGTAATAGGTCGTGTTGTGAGGGACACTTGGTCGTCACTTGGCAGACCTGGGCAGTAGTGCTCACAGGCTGGGACTGAGGAGGGGGGTACACAGGACAGACCCTAAAGGGAAGCGTTTGAAGTACTTCCACCAGGGAATCCTGTGTGTTCCTTCCCTCTTAGAACAACCGCTGGTATGTACGCTGCAAAGCAAGCAGGGATCTTCAAGTTGGGATGGATGGCATGGACGACCTCGATAAACTAACGGATGTAAAACAGATTAAGGAGAGGCAACAGACCAAAGCAGTAGCTGATAGAAGACAGTGATTCAACAGTCCCTTATATTGATCGTGTTTTTCGAAATGTGGAGATCCCCTTTCCGCTGTCCCTGGAAAAACCAGACCCTTTCAGTCAACAGAATCTGGTGGGGTAGCTCCTGTCCTTTGTTCTCTCGTGCTACTGCTTCGCCTGAGCACAGGGCTGAGGGGGAGGCCCCAGATATCCACTGTTTCCCACTTTAAAATCCTAGATGAAGGTACCACAGAAGGGGGGAAAGAGGAAGAGAGAGATGGGATTCCGGTGGACAGGACCACAGTAACAACAGTAAAGGAACTTTTCTTATTCAGGGTCTGCAAGATTCTCATTTCTGGTGATCAGACCTCCAGGTCCGAGGGATGGGTGGTAGGTGCTCATCTTACACTGGGACACAAAAGCAGCCACAATCTGGAAGCAGCCACCAAGTAATGCTGGGAAATACTGTGGACTTATCCTGTGTGTTTGCCCTGAACAGTTTTGGAAAAGGCATGCTTGTTGACAAAACAGTAAAACTTGGAGGTATTCAAGTAGAAAAGGATGGAATGCAGGTGGCCGGACCTGGCCTGCCAAGATCATTACTGGGTATTACTCATTTGGGTCTTTGCAAAAAGAGAGCCTTGTAAGCCCCCATTTTCAAAAGGTCACAAGCAGCCTAGAAGACTTCTGTAACAGATAATTAAAAAACCAAGAGCACTGTATCACATTACAATCAGCTTCACCCTTACTTGAGTTAGGAATTGATGAGGAAAGACATGAAATACTGAAATGAAATTCCAAAAATTTCTTAGGCAGAAACTTCTAAGATTTCCTGGAGTGAGAGGAGGAACTCCTTACATGTTGGGAAAATGAATGTAAAAATTAACATGAAGGTGAACTTCCTGCAGGTAACTAATTCCCTAGGCTTGCCTGGAGCTCTAGGTGAACTCCCTGTCTTTGAGCAGGAGTGTCTGTTACTGGGGTCTTGGTTAGCAGCAGCACGGGGAGAAAGAGAACTCACCTAAAAACTGGTGAGAACACTCACCCGCAGGTCAACAAAAAGAGGAATTTGTGGCGCTATGAATTTTTTATCTAGGAGAACTTTGATTCATTGTGATCTCTGAAGAGCACTCTTGTGTCAAACGTAACAGAAGTCTGGCAAACCACGTCCTGTAGGCTCAGGAAGCCATATGACTCATACACAAGACACGCTCTTACTAACATCCCAGGATGAATATGGTGATGGTTGAATTTAAATGATTTCTGGTGATCTCTGGCCTTCAGACAAAAATTGAGGTTTTCTCATTTCATGCTTGGAGTCAGTAAAGAAGTTTTTGTCTTTGCAGAGTGAGGTTCTGTCTTCCTACAGCAGTTTCCCTCCTGTGAGCCTGTCAGCAGATCCTGATACCTTGCCATCTCAAAATGGCACCATAGCCAGGAGTTTTGTGAAAACGCCTAGTGCTGTATGTAGGCAAAGGGCAAAATCCAGTGTTAACAGTAAATCTCCCTGGATTAGGAGCGTTGAAGTATTCACTCTGTGTTGGACAAACAGGGTAATAGAAGCAAAAGGGCTGGAATCACAAAACAATCTGAGCATTTGGTGATGACAGAAGACAGAATAAGCATCCTGACCCTGCAGCAGTGACAACCCATGGTAGTGTTTCTTCTCTCTCTCTCTTTCCCTGGGATCAGAACTTGCCTCAAAACTGAAAAGTTAGATCCCACATTGCTGCAACGTTCTGAGAAAAAGCCATCCTGTAAATCTTGCACAAGCATTCTGAAGGAAAGGTGGGAAGAAGGGCAGGAAGGAAGAGTATGCAATTCTTTTGCTGACAAACTGTGGCCTACTGGTAAAAATATTTTAGAAGAAAGCAAAATGGTTACACAAAAAGACAGTGTAAGGAGAGAATGTTTTCCCTGTTGCTGAAAATCTGTAGGAGAAACTCAGACATCAAAGCAAATATCAGGAAAATGATGTCATAAATAAGAAATGGGTGAATGATAAGAGTTAGTTAACTGCACTAGAGTTTCTTGTTCTTCCTCAGCAGTTCCAACATCCTCCATGGTCAAGCAATGTGAGACAAAATGATTCTGCCTGAACAAGACCAGAGGCCCCCCCCGCCACTGCTCAGAAGAACAGTTGGATCACAAGAGTCTGGAATCCTGTAGGTTGTTTCCAACCTAACAACTTTTTCAGTACTCGGAACAAGTCTGTAGTAGTGACAGTGACTAAAAACCCTGAAAAAAGCAAGGAATACAATGCTAACTCTAAACACACAAAGGATTTCAGTCTGTATATAATGTTTTGAGATCCTAGTGAGGCTGATTCCGCCAGCCAAGCCAGGCTGACGACGCTGCTGCGCTGCACGCACTTTATGCAGGCATACTCTGCCACCGACCTGGGGAGCAGCTATGCTCCTCGGTCCTTTATGTTCTCAGGCAAAGGAGGACTACAAGCTCATTCGCTCCCAGATGATCACTGCTGGATAGGAGAGTCTTGATTTCACAAAGTATTATGTGTCCTGTAACTGGCATCCATGCAGACAACGACTCAAAGAGCTACTCCGGACTCTAGTTTGAATCCTTGCATGGGAGACCCGCAGGAATTTCCTCAGACAATTTTCTTCCCAAACAGGAATTTTTAAGTCACAAGAGACAAGAAACTACATAGACCCCTGTCCCAGGTGAAAGGCAAAAAATCCAAATCTTTCCTTTCTCTTTCTTTCGGTATTAGCAAGCCACTCTCTTATCCCTCTATGTTCCACCAACCCCTGTCTAAGTGCTGTGATGTGACTTGTACGGAGGAAGAGATGTGTTTGTCTGTCCAAGTGAGTTCCAAGATTCATTACAACCAAAAAAAAGGCCACTGACCTGCAGGAGATAATGGTTCAGTACTGAACAACTTACCCGGATCTGCAAGTCACTGAGGTCAAGGCATCTGCACATTTCCAGAAAGAGCTTCACACTCTCCTCATCTAGGATTATGTAGACTGGGATCCAGCGCTTATAAGCCGCATCAACAATATCACGGAAGATGTCCCGGTCTGTAAATACATCCATGACCACTGCAATAATCTGGAAACAAGAAGACAGTAGACAGACAACAGAATAAAATATTAGGAACTGAAAGGGAGGCCCATTACACTGGTGCAAAGTAAAGGAGAGCACTGATACCAGAATATGGAGGAGGACGATATAGGGGAGACAAAAGTACAAGGATGTATGTGCCCAAGCACTACCAATAATCTTGTAATTTTCTGGCTTGGCTCCTGCTGCACTTTGGAAGGAACTTAATAAATGTCTTTGAGAGTTCTCCTCCTTCTAGGGGAAGATGGCTCATTTCAGCAGCCTGAGGAATGCCAAAGCCAAATACCTAGTTTTTCCTCAGTATTGTGAAACTTCTGTTGCGTCTGTAAGGATCCACTTAAACAAAGAAGAACAGTGAAAATAGATTGAAAAAGAAGAGTGAAAACCACAGCTCAGCTCTAACACTTAATCAGAATGTGAGTAATGGAAGAACGAATGTGCAGAGGAATCAGGGCCTGAATCTTCAGCCCTGGTGCAAACTACAGACAAGAATTTTATTTTCCTTTTTTCCCCATTCCCTGTGAGAAGTCTGCTCTCAGGGCTGGCTTCCTGTGGAATGTCTTATGGAGCTCAAACATAAACACCTCATATTTGCCAGGAAGGAACTGGAGTGCGTGCTCAAGATTTGGAGGCAAAATTGTTGTTCCCTCTCTTCACGTGTACGTTTTTTCTGGTATAAAACTAACCCCTCTTTCCAGGCACAGATTTTACATGAAAACAAAAGGTTGCACTGACGTGACAGACAAGCCTGAACATTCATAGGATGAGTAACAACAAAACCAAGAAGGTTATGGGCAACTTTAATGCTGATCTCTACATGTTTTGTCTTTCTCTCCCTTTTTGTATCTTATACACCATTAGAAATATCAATTCACTTTTCTGCCTGAAAGAGTTATTCTCCCCACCATTTTGAAAGGTTATGAATGAAGGAAACTACTGTTTTCCTAGTCCCACTGAGAAACACCAACTTGCCAGGTCAGAGCTCTCATGCTGACAGTATGCTGGGAATAGAGTTGCCTAAATTTTAATTTCCCAGGCGCTGGGGCCACAGTGACGAGCCAAGCTCTGCTGAGGACAGCACATACAGGTGTGAACAGAGCTGAGGCTGGATCAAACAGTAGGATTTTCTTCACTCGGAGTTTGGAAGAGGGGCAGCTCATGTTGCAAGAGCCCCCTATGGAAGGGGGAATAATTCCCAGCAGAGACCTTTTTGCTTTGAAAAATATCCTTGAACAAATTGCTTTTGGGAAAGTGATGCCACAGTAAATGTCCCCTGCTGTGTTTGTTGAGTCTCTGCTTGCATGGCCAACAACAACCAACACATCTGCTCCGTCAGGCTCCAACTGTCAACAGTGCTTACACAAGCTTTTCTTTGCTAGAAAAAGAAAAAAAGAGCTGACATTGTGTTTATGCTCATCATTAACATGTAGTTTCCTGATATAGATGAACTATGGTGGAGCTACATTATATTAACAGTAAGTCCCCCAATAACTTCTGCTAGGCAGAACTGGATTTCAGGTCCAGCCTTGGTTCTCAATTCTCAGCACAAAGCAGCAAGATGCAGGGAATGTTACCAGAACCTCTGAAAATTAAAATACAGTGAACTTGTGCCACTTTATTCCTGAACAACTTCATATACAGGCAAATTATAATTTAAGGCATGAAGAGTTCATGCATTAATTCAGGCCTGTTATGCTCCCCCTCTGCTCCACACACTGTGGTATGGACATAGTTATTTAGGAGCAGGAATGCCAGATAATATTCATTTGAAGTAAGAACACCCACGTAGGGACTTGATCAAGAATAGACAGCAGAAGTGTGACGTTGTTTTCTTTCCATTCCTTGCAACGAGTCCAATGACTGCAGAAATTACGCCACGTCCCGGCCAAACCATTAATTGTTAGTACTGGCCTTGCAATACGAAGGGATGGGTCCCTCCAGGCTTTGGGGCCCTGGGTCAGTTCAGGCGTCCTTGCAAGGCTGTGGACTAAACCCCTGGAAACTGCAGTCCTGTACAAAAAGCAGATGAGCTGCCTTGCAAACGGCACTTCCAAGCCAGCAAAATGTGCAGTGGGCAACCCCTGTTGTTACGCCAGTCTTCTCCAAGCCCCGCCACAGCCGGTGACCTGTCAAGATTGCCTGGGAGAGTTCCCAAACACAGCCAGTGAGAGCATGAGTCTCTACCCCTGCAAGAGGTCTTCCCCATTCCTCTACCTATCCTATGGATTATAAATTTATCTATAGGACCCATAGGTGTGCCTAGCTCTTCATAGGTATTTAAAGATTGGCAAGCATTAACTTGCCAATCTCATTGCGGCAAGGTAGCTTAATTAACATATGTTTGTAAAACACTATGATAAGCCACCCACAGACATGTGCCACATATTACTAGTACCTGTTTAGAACACACCCCCCCCTCAAAAAAAACCCACCAAAACCAACAAAAACCCACTCTCTTCTGCTGAATGAAAAGCTGCTACCTGGAGACTTTTTTTTTGCCAGGGCCAGCTCAGTTGAACACCATAGGCATAGTTATCTATGAAAAGGACCATTAAACACTCAAATGGCTGCTAAACATGAAACCACCTTCGGGCTGGGAGGGGCACAGTTCATCCAGTCAGTGAAAAAATGAAAATCTACAAAGGAATTAATTACTTCTAGGTGCCAGGCACAGCTATCAAAAAGTGCAAAATTTCCCAGTCCTTGCACAATCTGTAGAGGCATTTGCAGCAGCACAAAGAGGATGTGAAGTCGCACTAAATCGGAGTGTAAGGATTTTGCTACAGCTTCTAGTTCTTCTATACGGCTGATAACACCAGTCGCTGAACAGGATTATGGGGTGTGCACATATTTGTGCGAGCAGGGAGCTGAGGAGATCACCAGCTGGATTAATGCCTCTCTGGAAAGTTTTCTGTGTTTCCCAGCTGGGGGGGAGTGGGTGGAGGAGTAAATAACTGCTGAGTTAGAAAGCTGAAATACAGAAAGCAGCAAAACTAAGAGCAGGAACGAGGTCTCTTACGCTGTTACCCCCTTTCCGCAGGAGGGATGTCAGCTCTGAAGGGGATCTTTTCCTGGGTGGTGTTCCCTGGAAACTTCACTCACACCTAGAAGAACCCCGTCATTGCCCCCACCTATTCGACACAAGCCCTCGTAGCATCACGGCTGGTTTGTTTTCTTGCCTGAGGTGCCCTGTCACCACTAACAGTCCTTTCCTGCCAAAGATAAATAGGAGGAGCGGCCGCACGTTGGCTGGACTCTGGCTGCTTGCAGTCCAGGCTGGATGGTGTTGAGACCACAAGAAATAAACCCAAAAAACACCACCCCCATAAACAAACTCGCTGCCTCGCGTTTAACTAGGGATACCTGTACGTACAGGAGGGGTGCCTGTACCAGCATCGCGACCCGCCTTCCCCTGAGCCAGGGAATCAGACCAGGACAGGACAAACTGAAGCACGGGTAGAAAAACCCCAATTTGGGGGGGGTGAGGAGGGGGGTGTGCAGGGGTTTAACCCCATCCCGGGCGTCGGCTTTGGCAAACCGTACCGTGACGGGCAACAAACCGCAGGCAAAGCCCTGCCGGGTGGACGCCGACCAGCGGGAAGGCGGACGCGCTCCTCCCGCTTCGGAAGGAACCGGCGAGGAGAGCCCAGCGGCGGTGGTCTCTGGCCTCCCTTCCACCCCAGGAGCCGCCCCCCCCCCCAAAGCCCGGCCCGTCGCCCGGGTTCCCCCCGCCGCCCCACGGCGCCG
>JAVJGG010000024.1:27744599-27764122 GCA_035590195.1 Aviceda cuculoides | reverse complement strand
AGCAGAGCGGGGCTCTTGTGTAACCTCTGCAGCGCAGCGCCTGCCTCCAGCCGCCCTCCCCAGGCAGCGCGGCCCCCCCCCGCCCCCCCCCGCGCCCCCCCCCCCCCCCCCCAAGCCAGGCCCTTCGCCCGGGTTCCCCCCGCCGACCCAAGGCGCAGAAGGCGCGGCGGGGTGGCCCGTCGAGGGCAACCGGCTTCTGGCGGCGGCCGGGCCCTACCTTCTGCGCCTGCTGGATCATCTCCCGCACCACCTCCTTCAGGTGGGGCGCGCTCTCCTCCTTGCGGGGGTGCGTGAAGAGGGCCACCCGGCTGATGCCCCGGTAGAAGGTCTTGTCGGTCCAACCCAGGTCCAACGGGGGCACCTCCGTGTCCGAGCGCTCGGGCCAGTAGGCCAACGAGAGGGTCTCGCCGCCGGCTCCCCGCGCCGCCTTGCCGCTCTCCCGGGGGTCGTCGTACCCCCGCCAGCCGCCCCGCAGGGCTTGCAGCTCGCGGCTGGAGAGAAAGTCGCGGAGCTGCTCCTTCCGCAGGGCCTCCCGGTAGGCCGCCTCGCCCCGGGTCACCAGCGCCTCCAGGGCCCGCCGCTGCTCCTCGCTGTAGTAGAAGCGGGCCTGGGCCTCCGTCACCTTCTCGTTGACGTGCGACTCGTCCAGCAGAAGCACCTGGGATTCCGCCATCCCGCAGCGCCGGCAGGCCGGGAGGCTGCGGAAGGCTGCGGAAGGAGGGAAAAGCAGAGCCGGGACCGCCTCACCTGGCCTGCCCCAACCCGCCCTGACGGGTGGAGCGGCCACGCCGCCCCGCGCCGGCCCCTCGGGCTCCCCTGGCTCCTTGGGGACGCGGCCGTCCCCTCAGTCCTACCCCTCTCCCACAGCCGGGGACAGGGGCGGCCTGTCCGGGTCCCCCCCGTCCCCCCGCCCCGGCATGGCCGGCAGCGGGGTCCCTGACCACAGCGCTTGGAGGAGAAGAGCCCGGGCCGCGGGTGTGTTTTGGGGTGCTAACGCGAAAGGCTATTTGAGAGGTGTTCCTCTGCCTTTCTCGGGCGGGGCGGCCACCCTGGGGGTGCTCCTGGGGAAAGGGGGGGGACGCGAGGGGGGCCGGGGACGCGGGCAGAGCACCACGGTGGCCGCCAGCCGTGGGCCGTCAGCTGCCCACAGAATCCACTTAGGGAGCGGCGGTAGCAGCTCCGTGACCCCCGAAAAGCAGGAGGTGGGTACCCTGTTTACAGGGGGGAGATTTGCCCGAGGCCACGCAGCAGGCTGGTGTCGGAGCTGGGAATAAAACAACTTTGCTCCCAGTCTCTGGCTGGGAACGCGAATAAACACCCCCGGCTCGACGCTCGCATCCCAGCTGAGAGACTAGGGGCTGTAACGTTAAATTAGGTTTTTTTGGGCGGCAGGCGATAGTTGCCAGGGGCCCTGATCAGGATTCAGGCCCCACTGGGGTCTGCAGTGCGCACACCAAGGATAAGGAGCCCTGCTTTCCCCCGCGCAGCCCAGGGACAGGGCTGGCAGGGATGAGCAAAGAAACGGGGTAAAGGCAAGGCAGTGGTGAAATGCAAACATTCAGAGGCGTTTGCAGTGCTTTACATACGTGATTAGCCCCAAGTGCTCTCACGCACAAAAAAACCTGTAGGAACAGAGCTGCTCTTTGTCTCCTCTCTATAAGCAATTGCCTCCGCTCAGTGTGAGTGAGTTTAAAAATCCAAGGATGAGGTGGGGCACCGGAGCTCATCCTGTGCTGTTCCTCTCCTTTAGGTAGAAGGGAGTATTTTAGTATTCCAGACTTTCGTCGATAGCTTTTCCTAGCATGAAATTCACTTAAAATTTGAAATTATACTTTGCAGAGGTCTACTCCTCTGCCTATCAAGTCCCCTTTAAAAATTAATTTCAATATACGTTCTTTTTAGCCTGATTTCCAATGGAAATGAGGCTTACGTGGTCACGGTGTCCGCATCTGTCTGCCTGTCTGTCCATCTCTCTAATAACTTTTGAACCCACTGGCTGATTTTGAAAAAAAATGGCAGAAGCATAATTACATCCCTACAGATTTTGTGAAAATAAACGGCCTGAGAGCAAAAAGAGACCCTATCACAGTCCCCAACAAGAAAAGTTACAACATGGGTTCACGCCTTATTAATTTCAGATATTCCATAAAAGTGAAAACACTAATAAGTGCCTGATCTGTATGAAAAGCTTCAGATGAAGTTTATGCCATCTTAGACACCCTGGTCAATCAACCACAACACACAAATACACAGGAGATAGATACAGCTTTGTTAGTTCCAGTGCTCACTAAACTACTCGGTGTGGTTTGGTTTTTTTTGTTTTTTTTTTTTTTTTCCTGTACCAGAGGCTGCCATCAGCTCTGCTATTTCATGTGTGGCTAAATAAAATCTCTTTAATCCTAGGTGCTCTATTCATTCGTAGCTGCACAATGTAATCCTTTGTGTTCAGCTAAGGCTCCCACATGAAAGCAATAGTAGGTTCACAAATATATGTTTAGTTTTATATTTAAAAGCAAGCGAACGTTTCCCACATCCAAGTAAAAGCAGCAGAGGTTTTTCAGTTTGTTGCGATGAAATGTTTAGCCCACATCTCTCACTCTAAAAGACAAAGTGTTGTCTGTGTGTTGATACGATAAATAGGGGCAAGGAGCTGCGCAAAAGCTGAGAGAGACCCTTTCCCAAAGCACGGATGTGTCCCCCTCCCCGTTCTCACAGCAATACGCTCCAACCACGTATTTCCTACATGGAGTTGTTATCAGGTCTGATGATTCAGCCCCTTGTGATATACTCTGACCCTCCGGCTGACAGCCTCACCTCAAACGCTGGCAGAAAGGGCCGTGCAAACAAACTGCCTCTCCGTCACAGAGGTAACGCAGCCCTCCGGGACTGGAGGAGAAGCGTGGCAGGCAGGCTGGGGGGAAATACCTGTACCCGGCCCTCTGGGATCCAGGAATGAATCCCAGTCTCCGCTCTAGAAGAGGGTCATTATTGTTTCAGCTCAGGTTTTCCTCTCTGCTCTCAGCACTGGCTCGAGAGAAAGAAAAAAGGAGAAGCCTGCTTTTGAATTGGGCTGGGGCAGCTGCAAATCCATGCAGAACTACGCTATCAGCCCTTTGATTTATTTCCATCCTGGGGATTACTCGCTGGAGGGGCCGTGTGTGCGTAGGCAGGGCTGGGTCTCTTTGCTTTTCGTCTTTCTCTGGGTGTCACTCCAGCCAAGTCCTGGTTAAGGTCTTGCTTACTTTTCTGGTCTGGTTCCAAACATTTTCCAAAGGATGTAAACTAACCTATCAGGAAATATTACCTCTTATTGTAACCCTCCCCCAACCCCATTAGAGTGTTTTAAATCTTCTGCCTTCAAAAACCTCCCACGTATATTCTGGTTACTTGGGCCTAATTGCTTCACTTTCCTTTGCGAGGCAGCACAGGTTGTGCATTAGATAAAGATATGACACCTTATACTTAGCACTGATTGTAACTGCGCTTGTCCCGAGCATACATCTCTTGCCAGTCCTTCCTGTGTAATTGCAGTCCCTAAATAGCCCACCTCATGATATATTCTTTGATAAATTTCCTAGCAGTTTTTCTTGTGACATAAACTGCTACAAGCTCTTGTTATAAACCTTTAGGAATAAAATTCTGATGCCTTCCCCCTTACCTACATCTTACTTCTCCCAAGAGCATTCAGCATCTGCATGCAAAATAGGAGTAAAACCAGGGGCAGATATATTAAAACGAAAGTATCATTTTTTTTATAAAGTGGTTGAGAGCTGTATAGTAGAAGCCTTTTTTCAAGGGCCAGTATCCTCCAAAACAAAACAACATGATTTACGAAAATGTCTGTGATAACCATACTACCTTTTGGGTTTTTGTTTTGGTTTGTTTTTTTTCCTCCATAAAAAGCAGCAACTGGTTAAAAATTACTTTTGCAAAGAAAACAGAGTGGCTTAAGGGATAGAGGGTACAAGAGAGCGTTTTTCACTTCTCAGTGTCCCAGCTGCAGGTCAGCCTGAGGTGATGGGGCTTTGCCATCTTGAAATGGAAGGGTAAATAAATAGGTGCCTGTGCCACGGCTGTTGTTAAACACGATACTCCTTCCCTGTGCTGGCTGGCACCACGGCAAGACTCGCAAAGGCTTGGTGGGGATTGCGTCTTCGACTCCCTTCTCGGCAGCCGGGATCCAGGAGTTTACGTGCTCAGCCAGCCGCGCTTTGCTTGTCCCGAGTCTGAAATTTCATTCGCGAGGGCTGCCAGCCCAGCGCAGGAGCGGGTGCATTAGTCACATCCAAGTATTAGCAGAGCTAAAAGGCCTGAAACAAGGCGATTTCAGGGTGGAGGGAAGAAGCGTTCGCCTTCACCATTCTCCCTGCAGCGACCCAAGGAGCTGCAGGCGGCGGAAGGCAGGTGTGCCACTCCTGCAGCAGCAGCGACAGCAGCAGTCCGAAGGATGCAGAAACGCTTTCAGCTGCTTCCTTTCTGTCATATTACACTGCCTCGGGGAGAAAAACTAGCTGCTGAATTGGAGGACTGCCGCAACTGAGTTGAGTGCTTCTAGCCTCCCACTCAGTTTTTCAGCTGTTGTTTCCATGTGAGAGTAAATAGGTAAGAGAGTCCTCTGAAGGCAGCAGAAAGAAACAACTGCGCGTTCACGGGCTCCTTTCTTGCAGCAAGGTAGTTGCTGACTGAGCATACACACAAGGGCCTTTAGCTGTTTTTCCTGGCTGCTCCCATTCATGGGGCAACAGTTTGAGGCAGTTTCCTGTAAGAAATAGTGCTGACCCAGGTCTCTTGCTTAATCTTTCAATTCCCGTATAGGCAAGGACTCAAAACTGGTTGCAACTCAGAATTCAGCTGAGCTACCCTGTGAGGCCTTGGCCAAGTTGTCTGCTGTGCCTCAGTTCCCTATCTGTAAATGAGGAAAATGCTGCTCTACTTCACAGCAATGCTGCAGGGAAGAGCTTAAGAAATAAAAACCCAAATCAACATCACCTATGTTTACTTTGGTTTCTCCTGCAAGGTGGGGAGGGAAAAAAAAAAAAAAAAAAAAAAAGAAAGACAGCTGTAAAGTCCCTTTGCACATGAGCCAAACCCTGAATGGAAGCTCTTGCTAAAGAAAACAGTGAGGAATAAGCAATGCAGTCCCTGAACAGGATGCTTAATTGCAGCTGTAATTATGTAGCTCTCAAATCACAGCGTGCTTTATAGACAAAGGAGCACCAGGAACAGGGGTGCTGGTAAGTCGAGGCAGCAACAAGTCGACAGCATGGTGTACTCACCCGGGTACTGGCCACCCGTCAGCGCCCACGGCTGCTGACTCTTTGGAGAAGAAAAAGCTCAGGTGAGAGCTGAGGGGAAGAGGAGCTGGGTGGGTGTCCCGGGCAGGGGCTGGAGGGGCGAGGAGCAGACTGGCAGGAAGCAATTAATGGGATAATCTCGATATGGTGGAGCAGGCCACCAGCCAGTGCAGCAAGATGAGGTGGGAGATGGAGTTACATGCTGATGATAAGGCTGAGATTTCCCAATGCTACGTGTTGGGTAAGAGGGAGTCAGTGGAGGGGATGCAAGAGAGACATGATGTGTCCAAGAGTGAACAATTTCCCTTGAAGAGCTGCATAATCAGTGGAGGAAAGGAGAGCTGTGGGAAGCAGAGATGAGGCCCTGGTATCCACAAAGTTTTTGGAAGATGGCTAAAAAAAGCCATGGCAAAATAGGAAGCCCTGTTTTTTTATAGGAGGGGGAAAGAATAGAACTGTGAGGCTTGAGTATAGGGAGGAGAAGTTAGAAGCTGGCCCTAAAACTACAAAAATGGACAGGTAGGAAGCAGTTGGGCCCCCACAGTAAATGCAAAACTGTGTGAAGGGAGCAGCATAGGAAAGAAAAAGGGAACTCTCTGAGGGGAGATGCAGAAGCTGAAGTGTAGGCTTAGACCTGGAGATGGAACAAGTTGATTTGTAATTCATGAACATAGAGAAAGATACAGCTAGATTTTAAGATGTGCTAGAAGTGTGCTTATTGGGTTTAGAAAATGCCCTTTACTGAGCAGCATACATTGGCCTCTGATGTGTATTTACCTTAGAAGTATCCAGAGAGGCAATGTAGAGGAGAAGTCATCTGCTCATGACCTTAGCAGCAGCCCCGTAGCTCCAGAGGATCCCTACCTTTCACTCGCTGGTGTTTCTGTCCCGCAGTGCCACGGCGAAGGCAGCTCCAGTGGGTGAAAGTGACTCCTGTGAGTCAGAGAAAACAAATACAAGGAGCCGACCAGACCGCCCTCCTGAAAGGCTGTTTCCAGAGAGACGTGTTGTAGGTGTGAAAGCAAAACTTTGCAGGAAGTTATGCTTGAAATCTGCTGCTGCTTTTTTTTTGCCTTATAAATCCAGAATGAAGGCCATAAAAAAAGTACCAGGCGACACTCCTTGCTTCTGTTCTGGCTGCTCTTTCTGGGAACAAATCACCCTTCGGCTTGATCGAGGCACTGCACAGCACCATTTATCCCAGGCTGTAATGTTGCTCCAAGCAGGGGTGCACTCTGGCCACCCCAAAGCCGCAGAAGGAGAACCTAGCACAGTGCCCACCTCGTGGCACAGGAGACACTCCTACCTTGGACTTCAGCAGGGAAGAGCTTCTAAACCATCCAGCCTGAGCCAAGGCGATGGTCTTGGTCCTGAGACAGCGTCACAGGGACAGTGACCCAGGCTGTCCCTGTCGCACAGGGACACCTGAATTCAGGCTTAGAATATCATATTTTCAGATCAGCATTGGCAGAAAGATTTGGTTTTGAATTCTTCCAAAAGCAAAACCCAAATGCATAATGCACTTCTGTTCCTCCAGTGCCTGTTTTTAGATCCATTTCTTTTGCAACTCAATTAATCAAGATTTCGCTGCTCATTTTAAAATAAGTAGCATTTCTCTTAGGAAGGTTTATAGCTTTCAGTCTTAGAGGTTTAAAAATAATCAAATGGATTCTGAGCTAATCCAGATTCATAAGCCATTCTCATCTGTTAATATCTGGACACTTTGATCGTCATATTTAAGACATTCCTTTCTCCAGAGGGGTATTTTTCAGACAGATTGTCCCCCACTACTCTTTATTTTGAGGCTGTGGTATGTTACCGTGCTGCACCCTCATGCAAAACACGTAGGAGGAAAGGAAGGGGTGGAGGAGCTGCAGCAGAAATAAGACATGGCTCTGAGCTTACCCATATTCCTTTTTTTCCCTCTTCTCCTGATGATGAGGAATCCATAGAGCTCTCCTTGTGTTTAGCTTATCCTCCTCACCCACTCTTTTCTATTATTTGCCCTGCCATCCTTTTGTGGGATCTTTTAAAACTCTTCCCTTGTGAGTGACCATGGGCATTTTTTCTTTTACTCGTCCAGCAAGGCTGGTTCAGTAACATGTTTCTGCTTGCCAGACCCCCCCACCTTCTTCCCCACCTCCTGTATTTATTTTCTTCTGCTGGGGAAGCAGCTGCATCCCCTGGGAAGAGTGCAGCCTGTGGCAGATCCCCATCCCTACAGAGCATCTCTGCTCTGACAAGCAGGATGAGAGAGTCCAGCCTTCATGGCTCTACTTCCAGTTCGCTGAGGCTGCCAATTAGTAGAGGAAGCGATGATTAGATTTTTTTTTTTTTTTTCCCCCTCATGCTGACAATTGACCTAAGCCACAGTAAGGCAGGAAATGCAATTAGACAGCGGATGATCTTGGGAAGGACTGCAACTAATGGCTTAGCATTTTGCATTTCTCACAAACATTTGATTTGTCCTTCTACTATTCCTGCAAGTTGCGTATAGGATGTAGTGGGGTCATTTCGTCCTCTCCTGTAAGGTAATTGCCTTGTGATCCTCTTTCAACACTGCAGAGCAATGCGAATAGCAAATTACAGCTCAAATATCACTCATGCCAATACTCGGGGTAACTCTGTGGCAAGCAATGTGAGGGATGCACCGGTGGCCTTGGTCACCAGGTAGCACGGCAGCTTTCCAGCTAGGCTCCGGCTGAAGGGCATTAGCTGCAGCAAGGCTCTTCTGAGCCTGGGGCCAAAGCCACCGCAGCGAGGCAACACCACAGGCTCTGTCCGTCACCGCCGGGAAGCTCTGGCTGGCACTCAGCGTTGCAGAATGAGAGGCGGTCGTGATACCCGCGGGAGAACGAGCAGCACCGTACGCGAGTCCCGGCACGGCCGACTGGGTAGCCTGACGTTTAGGATGAGAAACGGGGAGGCTCCTGCTCTGTGTGCCCAGGACACGCAGCTGTATACTGCTGGGGCACGACACAGCAATGCTGGCTCACTAATTCAGGCGGCTGGGAGAGGGCGAGTTTGGACTGGGTTTGTCTGCACTAGGTAACCTACTTTTATGAACACTGCCCTGGCAAATTAGTTAGATCAGGGTGATTCCCTGCCTTCATCTACTCAGTGGCCTGCCAGTCCCTTTTGTTCTGAGCTCATCTGCGTTTGGAAGGTAAACACAAGGTACGCCCGTGGTGACCTTTAGAACTAGAAGCCTTTACAGTTTGCATAATACTGCAGATATATATGCCACGATAATAAATAAGCTAGAGTAATTATGGAATAAATCCTTGCCCCAAAGAGATACCCAGATGTGAATGGTGGAGCACGCTGCCAAACGTAAAGTACAGCTCAACCAGAGAGGAGCGTGCTGCAAACATCCAGGGTTTTTGCAAGAGGAGGGAAGAAAGCCTAGCCAACGTGAGCAGGCTCCAAGGGCAAGCTGGAAGAAGTCAGAAAGCCAGAGGGGATGAGAAAGAAAGCAAAGGAGATGTTCAACCACTGCGTGAAGGTGAGGGCCCAAAGACAGGGATTGTAAGAGATGATGAGAAATGTTATGCTGGCAAAAAGATAGGCATGGAAAAGGAAAAGGAACTTTGAGTCTGACATCCATGGCTCTGCCATTGTCCTGCTATGCTACCTTCGGCAAATCACTTCACCTTCATCGAACTCCCCTTCTCATCTTTGTATGTCTTGGCGCTCTGACTTGCAAATTCTTTGGTGTTAGACTGTCATTTCTACAGGCATATGAAGGGCCCACTGCAACCAGGCTTTGAACTCAGCTGGTGCATCTCTGTCATGAAGGACAGCAAAATCTGATGGAAGATGAAAAACTGTTGCATAGACTTGGACACAGGCAGGCAAGGCTCATCTGTTAGCAGGGCTGATAGCCTGTGCTGTGGGGATGAAGGAGAACGGGATGCTGGAGAGGAGAGGGCAACACTGGCCACCGAGAACACAGACTGCTCGTGGCAGTGGGATAAAAGAAAGAGCAATGAAGAGAAAGAAGTGTTAAAATCAGGATATGTGGGTGGAGGTGGGGAAGAGACAAGCAATGGTTCAGTAGAAAAGGCAGGTGCTATTTTAGTCGAACTGGGTTAAATTCAGCTCTGATGTAACTCCATTTACGTCAGCTGTAGTCGGTTGAATTACACAAAGTATTAATTTAGGTCAATGAGTTGAGGTGAGAGTGAGTCAGCCCAAAATAAGTTTTGGGGTGCAAGGAAAAGATGTGAAACAAGGACCCGGTGAAGAACTGGGGCCATCCTGGATTTGGAGAGATGTTGAAGAAGGGAGGTTGACAGGAAGAGGTGGCGAACAAGAGGGAGTGAAGGCAAACAGGCCACAGGACCCTGCAGGGATGTTTGCCAATGATTTTCATTCCAACCCAGGACAATTTGCAAAGAAAGGCAGTCTGCTCCCTGAACTCTGCAGTGTAGTGGTTATTTACCCCTTAGTCCTTCTCATGGTACATCTTCCCTTGCCACTCCTCTGGGCAGCTCACGTACCAACATACCATACTCACTGAGAGATCACAAAAATTAAGCTTTGATTTTATTTTTTGTGTTTAATACCAAAACCTTCCAGGTTAAACCAAAAATACACTTTGGATCAGGGTTTCACAAGGCAACAGCTGCATTTAGCAGGGAGAACGGGTCTGATTCACTCCTGGTACAGTTTCACTGGAGTCGATGGAAATGAATTTGTTCCATTAATTCTCCAGAGACAGCATGAAAGCCAAATGAAACCAGACAGGGCCATTCTCAGGCTGACGAATGCATCCGCACCTTAACTCTCACAAGCCTGCCCATGGAACACATGGAAAAAGTGTCTGAAATACTTAATACCATCTTTAAGGTTTGCAAAGAAGTCCCTCTCAGCAATGCATAGAAAATAAAAGAATGATGCCATTACACTTAATGAAAAAAAACCCCAAAATAATTAAGCACATCTCTTGTTTCCTTCCCATTCCACTCTCTTTTGCTTTCCCCACACATGGTTTCCAATTGTTTCCGATGCCTCTTTTAAATTGGTGTTCACTTTCTCATAATTCCATGTACTGAGATAATGTAACACCACGAATCCCTGAGGTTTCTTTTCTCTCCCCATCCTAATTTCTCCTAGCTTTTATTTTCCCATTCAGTTTTTACATTTTTGTTCTTAGAAATCATGATCTTCAACCGTATTTTATTTTCATTCCCTTCCTCTATAGCTTGGCCCCATTTTCATTCCTCTGTTCTCTTGCCCCTTGTTCAGCATCAGCTTTAGTTGAGAGAAGAAAGTCAGTAGGCTAAAAGGTTAAAGATTAACTTTAACCATCTCTTTGACACCTATCCCAAACTCAGCTCCCCCAGTTTCCCACCTTCCACAAATACTTGGTACTGCACAAGAAATAAACACCCACAAAGTGCTCTCATCTCATATTCAATCACCATAATAAATACAAACTGTCTTCTGTAACATTCAATCATTATATTTGGTCTTAATATCATGCTTTTCATCTGCAAACACCCACACAAGCATTGGTTAATTTGTCCTTACAACAGCCCTGCAAGGTAGGTAATTATGTGTTATTATCTCAATTTTACACATAAGGAAACTCTAGGAGAAATTATGAAACTCCTAACAAGCACGCATACCTACAAATCTACACAGGTACTAACTGTATCTTCTACAAATGCACACATGCACATCGTAGTCTACATACGTTCTAGTGCACACTGAAAATAAGGGACCAGCAAGCTCGCTGTAGGACAGGAGAGAGGTGTTTGGCACATTATATCCAGCAACGAGGAAACTTCTCGGAACACGAGACCTCCCTGGACAGCAGAGGAGAGGTGCAGGAAGCAAACAGCGAGCTCTCTGCAGCACGCTCTATTTTCTGGGCAGCATTTCACGACCTCCCTTTCCTTCGGGTGAGCAAATGTGCAAGGTGAACTCCTTGCCCCCATGTACTTTTTCTGAAGCACCACCGAGGTTTGATTTCATGTTTGCAGTTTCACTGCTGGTGGCCGCCCTCGGTCTATCAACACTTGTTTCTGACAAGAAGTTGGGAAAACCCAGTCATGCACAATCCCCAAGTGAGCTCCTGACCTGTTTGAATGCTAATTACCTCTTCGTGCTCTATCCGACTCGTTCTACTGCCTATCAAGATGTCAGGATGGGAAGATAATAGACCTTCTGGACCGCAGCAGCCGCACACGCAGAACCACAGAAATATGGAAGACACATTAGTGGGAAAGCCAGAGAATGAAAATGAAGACACGAGTAATTAACTTTGATCCAGGATGTCAGCAGCCTGTGCCAGAGTATCCAGCGCGGGGAGAGGATGCTCTGTTCCCACCCCGCGGCAGTCCTCGCACAGCAGAGGCTCCAGGGTCTCGGCGGGATCCGTTTCGGAGCGCCAGATCCTCACGTGTAGTTATACGTTGAATTCCCACTTATGCAAGGGAGCTCCACTGCAACCAATGGGCATTAGATGCCATCAATATAAAGAAATTCGATGTGAAAATAAAGACCTGTGTAAGGATTTGGGCCTTTGTGACTTCCCATTTCATTGTCCTCCATTCAGCATGATGCTGAGGCTCTTGTAGACTTTGGAGTCACGGTTCAATGAAAACTATCCTCTTCCTCCTTTGTTGGTCCTCCTGTCTTATTTTCTGAACTTGTCACATCCTCTTTCAGCAGAGATCTGTCCAGGCAAATCATTTCCATACTGTCTTCCTTTCACCCCTTGTGTTTTGGGTGGGAATGGGGACAAAGCTATAGGACAGAGTTTGCCAAGACAAATATTCATTCCTTATTCCATAAAAACTGACGCAAGGCCCCGCATCTTCTCTGTATCAATAAAAAAGTTGTTACGTCTGTATCATTGCTAGAGTTTTTCCCTATTCCAGATTTTATTAAAATCCTTTACTGTTTTTAGCTTTTCCAGACAGGGTTGTGTCCTTGATGTGTTTTGTTTTCTGTGTCAGTTTTCTACGTTTCATAATTTCTGCTTTAGAACAATTGCGGTCCCTTTTTTCCCCGCCCTAGTTGGCATATGTTACTTTTTTCATTTCTAATTGCTGTCAGCTCTGCCACTGAGCCAGCACAGGCTGCTGCTTCCTAAAACACAGACATTGATGCCAAGGCTGAAACTTCACAGAGTTCTGCTAAACCTGCTGACTTTGAATTCCTGCACCACAGGGGTCCTCTCAGCTTCATCCCTTATTAATTGCAATCAATCATTCATACCACAGGAGCAACCCAAACTTCCAGACTAGTTCATGACCTGTGCAGACAGGGAGGGAAGGCCATCCCTGCCTTCAAAACTGCAAGTTGACAAGGTGAGGCAAAAGGATCGTTCCAGGTAAAAATTGCGGTCCTACATAGACGAGTGGTCTTTGCTTTAAAGACTCTTCTTTCCTCCATGCTCTTTACCTGGGGGGTAAAGGGTCAGACCACCAGCAGAGCATCTGTGCTGGCAAGGCCATGCCAGACAGCCCACGTCTGGAGGGGTCCAGCTCCCCCCTGCCCCATTCACTGGACATGGGGAAACCCCACTGCTTCACTGGGAGCAACGCTGGGAGAGGGGAAGGGAGGAGCACTGACAGTGAAGTTATTACTGGCACAGTGGTGCTGCTATAGGTCCTGTAGCACAAACAAGTCTTAAAAGGGATTTCGAGTCAGGGAAGGAAATACTTTACGTGTATAACATGCGCCGAGATGTTCAGGTGAGTCAAAACAGCCTGCTGCTTCGGCCACCGCAGTGCTCTGTCCTGCCTCAGTGCTTCCTGGTGCTACTCCTGGCTACTTGCCTGCACCCACCTCTTACCACTAGCTGGAAGCCAAGAGAGCTCTGGGGCACAGCCGTAGTGCCAGCACTACGGGGCCTTGCACTTGGTATGGATTTAGCATTCCCAAGCACTTATGGCAACTTGGGACTAGTATGAATAAATACCGAAATATTACTAGGAAAACTTAAAAAAAACCCCAACAAACAAAAACCACAAAAAAAAGAGAGCGGGCTAATGTCCATGGTAGTTGTAATGAAGTGCAAAGCAAGTCTACAAATCCACACACTCTTGAGAGAGAAGGTGATGGGGACGGTGAACTTTAGGAACACTGTAGAATGAATTCCAGGATCATAATGAAGCATTTGAGCTTGGGATGCAGGAGGAAGGAATTAGAAGCTACGATGATGAAGACAAGAGCTTCCAGCTAATGTGGGAGTGCAAAGGGAGACAGTGGCGGGATGCAAATAGGAGGCTGATGTGACTGCAGTGCTGAGCCAGCCAAGCCTTGTTTATACTAGCAGTACACATCCTATTAGAAAGAGTTTTGCACCCACGCTCTAAGTAACAGGATGCTCAACAGAAATTTGAATTTTGTATGAACAAAAGACAGCTGCATTAAAAATGGGTTAGTCAGTCTTGGTTAATGCTCTCTGAACACAACACGTGTCTTGTAGATGCTAGGCTTCAGCCTCCTTTGGGCACTGTATTCCTCAAAATGTTAGCTCTTCCTTACACGGGATAGTAACTTATGTACAGCAGAGTTGTTCTTCACTGCCTCCCCTGTGAGGTCTGTTATTCTCACCAGAGGGGCCTCCACCAAACACAGTGTCCTCCGCTTCCCGCGGTGTGGACTGCGTGCATCCATGCAGGATGCTTGGCTTGACCACTTACTGTGAAACAGTCATGCCGCTGTCACCAGCTCGAGTTATTTACTGAGCTGACCTAGCTCTAAGTTAACCAGCTGTTTTTCCTGAGTGACACATTTTCCCTGTACAGACATGGTGGGAAAAAAACCCTTTTGCAGCAGCTTTTTCAATAAGCTGGAGGCTGCAGAAATAAGGAAGGTAGAAACAATAAAGCATAATATGAAGGGTATGTTGAGAAGAGCTTTGGAGCTGTGGTCAGCTTTGTCTGAGTCATGAGAAAAGAAAACCACGAGGCTTTGACCATATTAGACTGTCTTACGCAGGTAAATATAAAGATTCTTCAAATAGATGAAAGACGATAATTATAATTTCAAAGAGGACTAAATCACTACCCACACCCTTTGGCTCCCTACATGAAGATCTTATCAAATTAAAGTATGATCTGTTTCTGGAATAACGAGGCAGAACCTCAGTTGGTAAAAGTCAGAATAGCTCCATGGACTTAAAACGTACAACAGCCACTTACTCAGACAACGCTCAGTCCCAGTTGCCTGCTGGGGTGCCTTCTCAGGTGCCCCCGTCCTCCCAGAGTCACCCTCAAGCCTGCGCGTGCCACAGCTGCACGCTCGAGCTAACACGGGCTGCTGGTCAGAGACGGCTTCCTCTAGACCCGGGGAAGCCAACGTTTCAGAAAAACAGGCTTCGTGTTTAAGTGTTTATTGTAAGGACAATAAACATACCGGTCTTTTGTTAGTAATGGTATCTCCCTTCACAGCGGTTGGCCTTCAACGCACTGACAGAGCCGAAGGCTTCAGAAGACGGAAGGGACAGTCGTGACCACGTTCTCCAGCCTCCCATAACCGAGGCTGCAGTATTTTACCCAGTAAAACTTGTATCCAGCCCTCTTGCCAGCCTTGAGCTGGAGGCTGTGGTAAAGACCACAGCAAGCTTGCTATGCTGTTCAAGTGGTTATGAACCTTCTCTTTTAAACATGCACATTTTATTTTTAGTCAGAATTTGCGTCAAGTCAGTGCAAACCACCCATTTGTGTGTCTTGAAGCCTTACCTCTTATTTTTTGAGTCCTAAATTCAAGCTGTTTATGACTGGTGTTCCAGAGTGCATTCTGCTGCATAAGTGCTTGTGAAATGTCTCTGCTCTTCAAGTCATGCACATTTTAAATGAGAATATGCAGCTATCATTTTGGTCAGCTGATGCTGAAGATTTAAACTTGTAAGCACTGGTGTGCTCTCCAACCTGATAAACACGACTGATAGCTGCACCACGCCCAGAAAGAGAAGCATCAGCAACAAGTGGCACTAATTTAGCTATTTCAAAGGGCAGCCAGGTGCCTCTTGTTACTGTTTTTTTTCTCTTGAAAACTGTTGTGCATGGTCCATTCCCCTCAGAGGTAATGTTGATAATAGCTTGAATGACTGAGAGCTTTACTGTTGTGATCGTGTTAGGAATTAGGTTTTTTCCTGCTTTAATTTACAGTCCCCAAAATAAAAAACTCTTACAGCTGTGCTGCTTAAATGAAAAGATTTTTTTGTGTGAGCTTCCATGGAGGAGATGTAGGCTGCGCTGTTTGCAGCAGATCCGAGTTCTCTTCCCCTTTCCTGCCCCCACCCCGATCTCTCAAACAAGCTTTAAAGAAAGGATTCCCTGCTCACGTAAAGGCATTATGGCAACTCAGAGCCAAGTAAGTTTTCATTTTGCTGAGTCTGAAGCCTAGGACGAGGTGATCTAACAGCTCCCGCCGCCAGGGCTGGGAGGTTCCGTCTCACCCTTCTCCCTCCCGGCTGTCCATTCCCACCGCTCACCCCGCGCTGGCTCTGGGCCTCCTTACGCTGCCCTCGCTGAGCTGACTCAACTCATTAACTCGGCAAAACACAAGTGGATCATTTTCCGCCGGGCGGCGGTGAGCTGTTAGATTGACTCACCTGCTCTGATGAAATCACGGCCATTGTTATTAGCCGACCGCCTTCATCCGATAACAGGCAAATAGCTGCCATCACAATGGCAAGCTCAGATATATAGATAGGTATGCAACTATAGAGAGCTGATTCTCTGCTGCCACACGTCCCTCTTATTCACACCTCTGCCAAGTGAGCGTAAAAGCTGCTAGTTCAGAACGAGCTGTCGGTGGTACACATGCATTCAGCTACCACGAAAATGAAGCCAGAAGGGGCAGAGCAAAGGGCAGTTCTCCAATCCCTTGGTGCTAGTAGCAAACTTGCAGCTGATTTTTTTTTTCTCCATAAATTTTGATGAGACAAAAAAAAAAAAAGAGGTTGATGCAGTCTACTTCTAATTCAGCATTTTTCCACCAAACTTGTAGTGTGCTGCAACTGGCAGAAAACATTCACTTACAAGAAGGGTCAGTGTGGACTGGTTCCTGCTGTTTGTTATTATCTGTTGGCGCTGCAGTAGTGCCATTCTTGGAATTCGACAAGGGAGAGGGACTGGCCAGTACCACAAGGAAGTTATGGTCTGAGTCAGGCACACTCAGTACAGCTCAGACATAGAAAATACAATGCAAATGACCTCTAGGCCAGTAGAGAAGGTACCTCTTTTTTCTTCTTCTTTTCTTTATCTGTGGCTGATATCACTGGTTTCCCATTTAATTGAACTTCAGTCATGATATCAGGACACTGTCACCATTTTACAGCTTTAAGTGCACAGTAGTAGACTCATGTCCTAAACTGCATTTTTCTTCCCACAGATTTGCTCTCATTTTTATTTGTGACAAACAAACTTGCTATGGCTATATCTTTCATAAATCCTGGTGGAAATGAGCCTGCCTGGACTAGTGGGGAGAAACTGCAAGATATCTAGGGATCTTTTAATTTGTGTGTTTCTTCTTCCTCCCTTTGTTGCCTGAGCTAATTTTATTCCTGCATGTCTACAAGGATCCTTGCACGCCTGCCATTTGTGAAATTTTGCATTTTCATGTTAGCAGGCTGGATATCCGCCAAGCGGCTCTCACTTGCGCAATGACAGCAGACAATGTGCTTTGAATTTTCCCTCTGCACAAAGGTCAGTGAACTTTTCCTACTCACCTGCCTGTTTCCCTGCTGTCCTGTAGCTCACAGATAAGTCCTTGGCTGTTTTCTACTGTCAGTTCTGCTTATGTAAGAAACTTCTTTCCCGTTTGATGCAAATCAAGGCTCCTGAATTCTGTCACATGAAAGCTGCCTCTGAAAATTGGAGAAACTGGCAATGCTCTGCCCTCTTCCTCAGTGCTATTAAAGGCTTTATCATACACTCAGTTCATGGTCCCCCACTGAAATGCAAAGCTTTCAGCAGCAAGGAGTGGCTGGGTGTCAGAAGCTCTTTAGTCAATGCGTATGTTTTAACCAGTAAATGTTACTGCCTGGATCATCTAGGGAACACTAATGGTTTCCACTGATCTCTATAGGGTTTCGTTTAAAGGCAGCTAAGCCAATTGCTTTGAACAAGTATTCCAAACAAGTCTGCAGAGGACTTTTCTATCCGCACAGAGGCAAAAGCCGGGCGATGGGCTTTCTAGTACACCCAGGGAGAGCGAGGTGCTGGGCTGCAGCTGCAGGGAGGCGTGGGCAGGCTTCTTGGCCGCATCGGGCAGGGCTGGGCAGCATCAGAAGGAACGGCCTTGCCAAACACTTCTCACACCAAGCCTGGCGTAACCCAGGCTCCCTGCCAGAGAGCTGCACAAGCAGAACAAGAGGCTGAGCACGGCCCTAGCCCAGATGGCCGCCTCTCTGTCCCGGCAGACACCCTTGTCCCTATGACGTGACACTGATATAATTAAAGACCTGCCGCTTCCCACTCAGGCTAGAGCTCACCCTTCGCCTCACTGCTGGACTACAGCTGCTGGGGCATTGCTCCTGCAGTGCCAAATGGTACCCAGCTGGTACCACATTGCTGTTCAAGGCTGACTTCTCCTGACCACATGGTCCTGGCTGCTGGATCTTTT
This sequence comes from Aviceda cuculoides, assembly GCA_035590195.1. Classification (NCBI taxonomy): domain Eukaryota; kingdom Metazoa; phylum Chordata; class Aves; order Accipitriformes; family Accipitridae; genus Aviceda; species Aviceda cuculoides. Next base: position 27,746,234 of record JAVJGG010000024.1, on the reverse strand, counting down.
GCTTCTGCCATCCTTGGTTGCTTTCCACAAGGGCTGAAGGCAAAACGGCTTTCCAAGAGCCTGCAGCATCAGGATCCCATCGGGGCGGAAGGATGAGAGGTGCTGCTGAACAGAAAAGATGATGAAGAGGTGCCCGTCATGAAAAGCTCCAAATTTGCTGCACAGCCCACTGAAATGAAGAACTACTTTCAATGTAAAAAACCAACAGCAGCAACCCAGGAACTGGTTGTATCCCTGGTGCAGGGGGGACTGGCCTAGAAGCCTGGCCAGGTGCTGACTCTGTGGCAGCACTGCAGATTGTGTCCCTGGTGCTCTTAACGCTGGCAGCAGTCGGATGGGAACGAGCCATGTTCCCCTTGTTTCTGCAGCACTCTCCAGTGAGTGCAGCTGTTACAGTAGGCGCGTACACCGAGACAGACATCTCTATTTTGTGGCACAGAAACCCACCTGGGCAGCTTTCACATGAAAGATTTCCATTTACTGTTTTCGCTCAGCCTTATTAATCACAGAGACACTTCTAAACAAAATATGGATCTGCAGCAGAGTGTAGGCAAAAAGTTCAGACAGGAGAAATCACAGCTCAGCTGTATTGATCAGATTTATTTTTCCATGTGCAAGTCCAGCTTCCTCTGTTTCATTTGTTATAATAATGTTTGCCTTCCCACATACTTTTCCTACTTTTATCTCTGTTTACAATCTCTTTTCTCATGAACTGTCTTTCTTGCTTAAGAAAAATGCCAAACAAAATACTTCCCTGTGTTCCTCCTTATTCCTTCCCATTTTGGTTTCACAGTGGGCTCTCTCAGGATGTGTTCTGGAGGGTTAGTTCTTTAGGAAACATTGACAAATGTCAGGTAAACTCAGTGCACTACAGTGTCATCTTAAGGCTCCTGTCCTACGTTGCTAACACGTGCCTCTTGCACGGGCAATAGAATCTGAGGTTTTCCCAGCACAGGTGTAACTGAAGCACCGCAGTACTAGCAAAGATTGTGTTACAATTAAAACCAGTTGGAAGAAGGAGCAGGAAGGTTGGCAGGATATATGGGTGGAGGAGAGGAGCATCTCTCTCTTTGTCATTACTAAGTGACCTGATCTATGGGAGATACCATTTCACGGGCAGACTACAGCAGAAAATGGCCAGGGCATGGAAAACGCCTCCATCCTGTGGCTACAGCACCTTCTACTGCAGCAAAACTCCCCTCTTTGCCCATACCTCTCCTTGCATCCGGAGACTCCATTGACTTGGGAAAGGCTGCGGTTCTTCTCTGTGCTGTTGTTTTGCTGGGAGGAAAAGAGCTTCTTCTGTGGGAGGGTACAAAAATGCAGTCTGACGCCTGCGCCTCCCAGCTACTGGCGTGTACAGAAAAGGCAGGTAGCGCTGCCTCTACTCTGGGGAGCAGGCAAGGACAAAAGCAGAGGCAAGTGAGACTGGGTCTGGCAGACCAAAGCTTGGCCAGCTGCACGAGGCACGACTGTGGTTATCGCAGACGCCATGAGACCTTTGCCTCCTAGTAATTTTGGTGTCATTAGGTGCTGCTCGTAATGGGAAATCATGATTTTACTGTGGTTGTGGTATGTTGTCCATAATTAGCGTGCAGTCCTTTAATGCTAATTACCTTAAGTATTAATTCCTTA
>JAVJGG010000024.1:27732090-27744589 GCA_035590195.1 Aviceda cuculoides | reverse complement strand
CATCAATTAAAAAAATCACGTGAAAATTTACCTCTTCCTCTAACGAATCATGAGTTAACATGGGGGTACTTACCATGTACTACTTCGATTTGCTTAATTAGTTAATCTCTGTAAAGGGGTTTCAAATGTGTGAAGAGCTATCAAACTGCTAAGTACATTATCTTCAATTAATTTTGTGCAACTACATCTTCACTACCAAGAGGGTCTTTAGAGTGCTGAGGAGAGGAAAAGGAGAGATTGCTTCTAATTTTAAAAGTAACTAATCAAAAAAAAGGAATTAATTGAAAGATGATTTGACATGGTGGGAATAAGCGTGCACATACCATTTCTTCTGTTTTAGCCAGACCTGAATATGAAAGATTCATCATTCATATTCCTCCTCTGCCTTTGCTGGTCTCTGGTTTCTTTGCTTCCATCTTCCCCCGGTCTTAATTCTCTCTCTCACTGAATATTAACCCTCTCTCTTCCTAATTTGATATTACCTTAGCAAAAAAAAAAAAAATAAAAGGCGAATCACAACAAAACACTCCTCAAACTGTGGAGTCACTGAGGTTACACCCTCACACCAACCCAATAATAAGGTAGCTTGTTCCAAAAGAAGCCTCACGGACTTCACTTCAAAAGGAGCTGCTAAAGGCCCAGAGCAGAGCTGCTGCAAGAGAGCAGGGCCAAGTCCAGCCCAGGAAGTCCTATGGTATCTCCCCTTCTCCTGAACCACCCTGGCAGCCAATGGAGATAAGCTCTTAATGTGTCTTTCAAAGTTTTCTATTCTATTTCGAGCTTATAAGCCTTGTTAATTATTCTCATTTTGCTTCAGCCATTAATAATATGCTTTTGGTGGAGTCCTCTCAAAAATTTGACAATGGGTTCTTTCTGCTAACACTCTGTCTAGCTGGCAGCTTTATTTAGGCCAGCTACGTTGAATTGGACTTTACCAAGAACCTATTTCCTGGATTATTTTTCTCCCACTGGGACTAACAAAAGATAAGAACATTTTTCTTGCTGGGTCTGATTTGTTTTTAAAGTTTTTCACTTGCCTTTTCCTTCTGTCCCAAGAATGATAAATCATCACTTCCTTGCTGACTGCCAAGGTCCCATATGTTGTGAAAAATTCAGGCAGCTTGTTTAATACCAAGTTGCCTGAGCAGTGGTTATGCAGCAGTGTCTCCTTCACAGGGTTTGCATCATTTTTAATGTGCATTTGCAGTATATTTGTATCACATCTGGCCATTCACTCAGCAATGATTTGAAAAACTTATTCGTTTACCTTATTTCATCCAAAAGAAACTGGAACAGAGAACAGACTATTTGATGGCCACAACTTTATTCTCTGCATACTGTAAAGTAACAGCTTAACCTGTTGGATGAGGCATTCCACCAGCAAGTCTGAGTTGTGTACACAGTGATCCTGAACACGCCACGTTCTCAGGGAAAGAACTTCTGCCAGCAAACCAGAAAAACCTCTTCTCTCCAACCCCTCCCCAATTCAGTTTTACAAAAGGAACCAGTGAGGGATATTCATTGTTATCTGATCCAGTGGATATTAATTTAGCTGAAGGGCCTGACCTGCTCTAACCAGGATGCCTAACAGAACTGCAGGTACCTCAGAGAGCAGCTTGAAAATGGGACAAGTTGTCGTTATGGGGTGCAGAAAGAAGAGCAGGACTATCAGAAGAAGCAAAGAAAGTAGCTTCTAATCCTCCCATACCTTCACCACTGATTCGTTTGTACAAAAGCTTGCAGGATCCTTTCCCTTCATCTGGTGTATCCACACAGTCCATACCCACAGAAAGCACTAGAGGAGTAAGCCAGAAACAATTTAGAAAAGTCAAGGTTGCCTTGCACCTCACCCTAAGGCCCCCTCACTTTCCTCCCCTACCTGAATGATTAATGTGATTACTAATGATCATTTAATACACGTGGGTGTTCCTCCTGCCTCTGAAAGAAAGGCGAAATGGAGCCTGGAGAGACTACGAGTGCTACCAGATCCAAAAGGAAGGCGTAGGGCTACCTGAATACTGAAGCCTGACTTGTCTGAGGTGCATTTCCACAGAACAAACCTAATTGCAGGAAGTTATCAATACTAAGCCAAAAAAGTGACAGGGCAGGGAGGATCCAGCAAGGTCTCAATGAACAGTCCAGGATTGTTGCTCCCTCCCCTTCATGGATGTGAAAAATAGGGGAAAAAATTCCTATCCTCTTCAAAGGGTTCCCTTTCATACCAGCATTTCAAAAGATCAATTGCCAATAAATTAAGACAAAACCAAAACCACCATATGTCCTGGGGGCAAGGGAAGATGCACTCCCTCTCTGTCCCTGTCATGTCAGAAGAGCAGCTCCAGTATGGCCCTCTGGGGCATACTGTGCCCTCACAGGGGCACCGGTGTGACGTAGTTGGCAGGGAAGAGACCCAGTTCCCCACGCAGCCGTCCTTTCCACCACGATGGGTTGGAGCTGTCCAGGACCTCTAAGATGTCTCCACTGCGGAAGCCCAGCTCGTCATGCTCCATAGCATCAAAGTCGTACAAGGCACGGACCCATAGAGTTCGCTGGAAAGGAGACAGAGACAGCAGGGAACTATGAGCCAGGACTCTTGGAGATCATCCTCCTGTCACCCCTCTTATGCCCCAGTCCATATGTTCAGTAAGAGAGGACAAGCAACGCTGAAATTAAGACCATCTTGCAATTAAACCAGGAAGTGGCCAAGATGCCAGGAAGGAGGGACCAATTTACTGGGACACCCAAGGGATGGTGCTTGGCTTCTCAGCAGCCTCAGTATATTCATGGGTATTCGCACCACAAGGTGAAAAGTCAGACTGAGAGCAGGTCCTTAGGAAATAGCGTTCACATGGCTCTGTCTCCTCCGCCCTGGAAGATCCGCTGTGGTAGCCGTGTTTGAAGCCAGTTACGGGAGCACAGAGAATGGCTCCTGCCTGAGTCCTGCTGGGCTGTACGCTGTAAGCTAACGGCTCTAGGGAGGTGAGCTGGTGCTGGTACGGCTATAGAAACGTGTCCTTGGCCACCAGAGGACTATGAGGGATAGATACATCAAGAGAGCCAGCACACAGGCAAGTCTAGTGAACATTGTAAAGAATGACACTTGATCTTTCAGGCACTTCTGAGGCATAGGGGAGGGTCTTAAACCTTCTTTGGACTCTCCCCAAAGTCAGTCCCCTGAGATCAAAAGGATTTAGGAACTGTTTTGAGTTTATCAGTTTATTTTGGGTTTGCACTTTAATAAGCACTATGGTCAGATTTTTTTCTTATGAGAACTTTGTCATAAGAGACTTTGCAGTCAATCTCCCATTTTTACCAGAAATCAGATTTTAAAGGACATTGCATGGGCTTCTTTTCTGAGAAATTATTGGCATGCGCACCATGGGGCATGGACAATTTGAAAGGTATATTTTGCCAGCACAGGTGGAGAGATCTGTTTGAAGACAGACTAACTTTTGCTAAATATTCCATTCAGCTTAGACACGGCTCCTAGTTATTTGGCTGGACCTATAGACTTTCCTATAACTGGATTTGTGGCTTCTAGATCACTGATGGGGTGTGGCATGCAAGGGCATGTTGTTATTCATTGGCACAGCCTCTGAAGTATAAAAGCCACTGTATTTTGAGCTGGATTATAATAAAGATTTGGGGCTTTTGCCAAAAGAAGACATGTCCCTGTTTACCAATTTCTTCCAAATTTCCTAATCCAATCTGTCCTCTTTCTCTCACACTTGAGAAAGGTCTGCTGTCCTTCCCTTCTGTGGATATAGGTTCTCTGGTTGTTCTGGGCTAAGCTGTACATTTTCTGAAGGAAGAGGAGCGCACCTTAGGTCACACTCCTAGGAGCTGATGGAGGAATACTTTGGATTTGGCAGTGAAATCATGGGCTGAGCCAGAGAAAGACACCATGCTCTATGCAAGCATTCACATAGTGGGAATTTGCAGAGCAGGTTGTTACTTAAGATCAACTGCCAGGTATGGATCCAGGTAGGGGAGCAGTCTGAGATGTCTGCAGAGACATATCTGGATCATGCCCACATCCACTGTGCTCAGAGGCTCTGACAGATAAAGGTGACAGGTAGGCAAGTCCCACTTCGATGGCATAGTAGGTCTGAGAGGATGTGCCAGGTGCAGACAAGTAGAACTGAGTGATGACAGGTCTTCTCAGTACTGAAGCAAAAAGTAGTGGAGGAGACAGTGTGACTACAAGTGCATTGCAAGGCAGAAGGAGCACTGTAGCATGGCACAGTATCACGAGGCAACTTATCATGAGGACTTAAAAAGAGTACTGTACGTCTAGCTAATGTGCTTAGGGAGGGCCTGGCTGTGGTGGCAAAGATACTTGATAGTCCCTTGCATCAGTGGGCATGAAGCTCTTCTAGGAAATATCATTAGGTTTTCAGAAATGTCTTCTGCTGGACTGGATCCCTGCTTGATCCAAACCCATGGGTGAGCTTGGGCTCATTCACAATGTCCCAGATGCCTGTTTTTTTGAGCTCATGCTGAGTTCCTTCTTCTACTAAGTCTGCGTGTTAATTAAGACTGGCCTTGAGAGCAGTCCTAGATCTACACTCATATAACACTGTAGTCCTACCTTCAGCGTGCCCAAAAGCAGATTCAAGTGGCTGGGGTAGAGTCTTGAGACTCAGAAACATCTTCTAAGATATGTCCCGACAGGCTTAATACACTATTCCTCATGCAACTGCTGCGCAGGCGACTTTGCCCAGACTGCTTGGCCATTGCTAAGGGACCCACTGAGTTGGGCAGCTGGGGCCTTCCAGGTACATCACCTACCGACGTCTGCTGGTGCAGTGGGTCTGTGTGTCTCCATTGCATAGCTGCTGCACTTCCTTGGCTGTGATCCCTTAGTCCATGCAGCCCACCTCTCCTGTCCAGACTCCCACCATATCTATCCTAGAAATAAAACAGCAAGAGAAAGTCATGTATGTACTGAGATGTATAAATGAGGGGCTTTAAGAGTCATTGGTAGCCAGGGAGCCAGGGTCCAATCCTCAAGTAAATCATCTTAGATGTCTGCTTCCAATACAGTCCCTGTGCTGCAGCTCTGCAAACAATGCCCCTCATGGAAGACTGTTCTATTTTGGACTTTTCTTCTTAGAAGTTGAAAGTTGACTGTCCTCAGCTGTGTTCCACAGCTGCTGGGAAAAGTGGTCAGTGAGGGGCTTTTTTGGCCTCTGGGACTTCTGGAGGAAACCCGAAGGCTGTTCTAACTCACAGGTGAAAAGTCACGCTTGCCAAGGGGACTTTTGGCAATCTGGAGTCATTATGCCCCAGTCCTGCCCACTCCTTGCTCTTCTCCTGTCCCAAATGCTGGTGGAATGGCAGCAATACTGACACAGCTGACTGTATCTGAAGACTCACTACTTTACTTTTTCTTGGGCTGCTCCATGTTGTAAAAGGCAGGGAACAATTCTGAGAATCCGGTAGCCCAATTAACAAGAAGAAAGAGACAAAATCAGGTTCAAAGAAAACACATGACCACACATCCGAAGTCATATCAACACAAATCAGCCCAGACTGCTGGAGAGAGGAAGTAGGCAACATCTAGGGAGCAAGTTCTCTTTTGCCTGCACAGCTGAGGGGCACTGAGTGTCTTCATCCCTCCAGGCCCTTAGTGCATGCACTAAGCTTTTTTTATGATAACGGTGTGACAGAATCTGTTATCATGTTAGCTCAGGTTGCAGCAGAGCTTCAGTGATACAGGGTCTGATCAGCTGTGTCAACAGAGGGGAGGAAGAACGACAGCTTGTGCTTGCTGTTGCTTGTAAACAGCTTTTGCCCTCTCCCTCTTGCTGCTTCCTTTCTTGCACCCACTTCCAAAAACTCCCTTGGTCTCACTTGTGCTTTTGTCAGCAAAAGGTTGCTGAGGCTGCCTGAGACTGGAGCACAATTTGCACCTTACCTGTCCCTGCCAGAAAATAAGTAAACCCACTCTGGTTTTGCAGCTGCAAGACTTACTACATAGATGCTTCACTCCTATGAGTGTTTCTGCTCTGTATCAAATGTGGCTCATGCATAGACTGTGCTCCAAGGAGTGCAGGCCCTCAGCTTTGTCAGAAGCTGTATTACTCCACCAGCAGTCCCCTGACACTGGTTGTCTGAGAGAGAACAGCCATTTCACGATTGTCCCTGGCCTTGAGATGTGGGAGTTCTCATGCCTTAAGGGACGTGGCTTTGGATTTCTTCCCTTCAGTAGGACAAGTCCTCTCCTTGGATGATGCTACACTGTCTCTAGCTGGAGACATGAGCCAACCCCAGGAAAACTATTTCCCCCCCGACATTAATCAGGAGGAACCTTGAAGACAGCACCAGGTACTGCTGTTGTCCTCTCCATTCCTACGCGAGCAAAGGAGTAAAGAAACCTCACACATCGGGGACACAACATGATGAAAGAGTGCAGAGAGGGCCCAGAAAAGGGAGGAGGAGGAGAAGAAGGAGGAATGTTCTGAAGGAAACCAAACTCTCCTAGGGTTACCATAATAATTTCTCATTCCTGTGTTGTGTTTTGTGGTGCTGAATGTGAGTAGCATAACTCAGAAAAATGAAACCTTGCTGCCTGTTTCTTTTGTCCCACAGACTAGAGACAAGTTCCTGAAACCATATATGTGTGTGCGTGCAAGATTTCGGAGTATTTTTCTGCACTCTCACTGGGTGATACCTTATGTCCTTTCCTAAGCAAAGCAAGAACTTGACACTATTCCTTGTCTTCCAGTTTTTGGGATGGAGCCCCGAAAACTCTCTATGAGTACTCCCAGTTTCCCAGTGAAACGGCCACTGCACGCTGACTTCTATTTCTTGCTGGTTTGTCAATCAGTCACAGATCACAGAACTAAATAAAAGCCCACATATTTATTACACATCAAAAGAGCTCCCCAGGCCAACACCATCATCGCTGCTATTCCCATACAAAGACCTAACTGACACTGCTTCATAAAGCAGGTTCAGGGTGGCAGATTTTTGACTAACTGACCGTTCACTCGCTACCAAGCGATTAAAGCCAGTGTTTCATGTACCTGGGCTTGATGTCCCAGCCCCTCATTCCTGATAGTACCTGTTGCTGCTGCAGTATAGGGATAGGATGCTCTACGTATCTCTTGGATATAGAAGAATGATCTTCTCCAGCTGCTCCACCCAGGTGGAATCCTTCCCGGCCCATCCGTTCCAGGCTCCCACCACGCCTCTCCTGATGGAAGAAAGATCACAAAAGCGAGGTCAAGTTTTGCTTCCCAGCACATCCTCGACTGAAGCTTAGCAATCATTGCACACTGATCACTACCACTACCCTCTACCTTGAAAGCTCTTCCAAAGGAAAGATCCTTTAGATCTTTGTCATAGCCATTCCCCATCTGAAGAGTGGATAGTAATGGAAGGTGCTGGGCTGAAAGTGTGGCCACTAATGTGAGGACTGGCACAGAAGCTGAGCTCTTTTTGGAAATACTGCCCTTAGACTTCATTTGTCTCTACACTGAAATCTGTATATTACTATCATGTTATCATATGGCTGTCGTATCTAGAAATTTGAATTGTGAGCAGAAACCCCACTGTGACGAGTGCTAAACATACCCTGCTGAGCCCATCACCATAACAAATGTACAGAGCGTTTGCCAAAGCAAACTTGACTCCTGTTCTTTCATTTGCCTGTCTGCATCTTGGAGCAAATGCTGCTCTCTTTCCCTTCCTGCTCACAGTCAGCCCAAACAGGTTGTTTTACTGATATACATGCATACAGTCTTCCTTTCTCCTTGCTGTGATCTCTCTCTCATAGGTCCCATAGTCTCTATTTTATACCTTACTAATGCATTTTTAAAGCTCTGTGTAAGTGGTCTAGAAGGAGACAACACCACAAGCCCCTTCTTCAGACGGAAAAATATATCATCTCTCTTTTGGAGCCAGCGAGAATGACCCATGCGCAGCCTATAAAACTTTAGTGATGCCGTGAGCAAGTCACGTACTTTCTGCCTTGCCTTTACCTGCATATCCTGGTAATTTAATACCAGAATCCGTTTCCCAGTAGAGGAGGACTTTGGTTACTGCAGTGAGCAGGCATGTTCACTCCCAGTACTGTGTGTGCAATGCATAGCAGTCTCCACTGTGTCATATGCTTCTTCCCCTGGCACAAAACCAGGCATTCATTGGACTGGGATTTCCCTGCCTTCTCAAACATCTACTACATCTTCCCTGAATGCACAGCTTGTTCCCATATCTGCTATGTTCTTCTCAGCAGTACTTCTCAGTTCCTACCAGCCACTGCTGCAGGTTCTGCCATCAGTTCCTCCACACTCCTTACTGTGTTTGCTCGGTAACAGGAGATGGACAATTCCTCTGAGCAGACAAACTTTCAACTGTAATAACAGCTGCACTCTGAGTGCATTCAAGGACACTAGGAAACCAGACTCAAATCCTTCTCAAACACAACCTACCAGTCTGCTGTGTACCTGCCTGTATGGAATCTAGGCATTTCAATAAGGTTAAGTCCTACTTCCCTTGTACGTGTAAGGCATCTTAGAATTTCAGCTCTGGGGCCTTAGCACAGCACCTCTATGCAGATTTGCAGCACTGCCTGCTGCTATCCAAAACAGAATCAGAAAATTCTGCTCAGTTATATAACTGTACATACCACTGAATGCACTAAAAATCTGTATTGCAGGGCCCACCACTGTATTGATGTGACTGGGTGTCCAAGGACAGACCGTTCCTCTCCTCTTCCCTGAGACATTCTCATGGGATGAATTCCTTCCACAGAAAGGGTTCTTGCTGAGAAACTCCTAAGGATAGTTTGTGTTTACCTTCTCTTCTCGGCTGTTGTCCCTCAGGAAGATCTGCTTCTGCCTGGAGATGGAAGTTGTCTTGTAGTAATCCACCAGCTTGTTTAGCGAGTGGAATTTCTCTGTCCACAAGTAATAGTTACCCTTTGAATCCCTCATCACTTTGAAGTGTTGCACATCATCTTCATGCCTGGATCCAATTGGAAAAGTAAGACATCACCAACCAGATTGCACTTTTATCTTTTTTGAAAAAGTCTTTTCCAGAAGGGCACTAAAGCTTCTTCTTTGACCAAATCTAGACTTCTGGAAAATACAGCAATGGCAGTCCTTGTGTGTACTGGACCTAGATGTGGCTCTATATTTCAAAAGACTCATCAACTTACAAACATGGAGTGCCACAGGGCTGCCCAGTCACAAAGCACTATCGGAACAAAGCATAGGGTTTTAAAGCCTCTTCTTTGAAATAAAGGCCAGAGGAGCGTTCAGGGCCACAAATAGCTAATAGCTTTATTCCGTATTTTGTATGGGAGACAAAGGTGCAGTTGTAGCCTATGCACTAGCCTCTGCAGGTTCCTGTTAACATCCAGTCTGCACTGACTACAAGAGATGTATTATACCTTTTCACACCACAGGCATCACCACTACATGCAGACATAGTCACATGAAGCCATACACTGAGTTTTATAATTGTATAATATCTAGTGTAATATCATTACTACTGGTCATTCTCCCTACCCAAATAAAAAAAAAAAAAAAAAAAAGAATTATTGGTTGCTGTTACAAGCCAAATTAACAGTCTCAACTTTCTGTCCCGGCTTCTCTCTGCAACTCCCCTCCTCTTACCTCTTGTCTGATTTGGACAATTCCTCTTTGCACCAGATTTGATCTGGTTTTGGTACCCACCTCCTTTCTCTGTACAACTCCAGGAACTCAAAACACTCGTCTCAGAGGCTACATCTGCACAGATAAACTAAACGGGGACCAGGCAGGGACTGAGTGCTATCCTGGAGTGCTATAGTCACACAAGCTGTTAAAGTGTTAGCATGGTTTTGGTTTAAGCCAAAAAGCCATCCCCTAGATAGTGCTGGGCCATGGGTAGGGGGACGGAGTGGACCACGAACTGTTTGCACTGAGCTGCTTGAATACAGCTATTCTATTCTGTGGGGTGACGAGGGTTTAGCCATATGGATCCGATCTCTGCCACATTGCTTGACCTCAGGGCCAGAGAAAGAGCCTGACTGTACTTAGTTTATTGGTGTAGATATAACCAGGAATGTTTTCCTGCATTCCTCTCTGGTACTTTTTGAGCTCCCTGAATCAGAAAGTGCACACTGCTTGGAAAAGACACTGCTAAGCACTACTTTAATTTCAAACTGGTTATCAATTTTTTGACTGATAATTGGGAAACCAACCATTATTTAAGAGCTCTGCTTTGAAGCAAATGCTCTCAGAAGGGCTGGGCTACCATAAGTTGCTGAAATGCAGCTGGGCTGCAAGCAATGAAATGCCATTCCTGTCCAATGGCTGTTTAGTGACCTGTGGGAGATAAGTTAACAATGTAATAGTCATCCTTTAATGAGTAGTAGTGGAATGCTTGGACTCAGTGACCAGAGCTGTCAGGGAATTAAAACAAACAGAAGGCACACATTTTGCACTGTGGGAGATGTCCCATGCACCAGTCTGCTTTGCTACAGCTCTTTCAGAGAAGCGGGTCACCAGGGGTTGCAGCTTTGGAATGGGGCATTCACTGTGTCACTTGAAAAGAGGCAGAAACATTTGGGAATCAGATGCCTAATTTGTTCTCATTCACAACGCAGCAGCACTGCCAGTGACTGGCAGCATGCAGACTTCCCAAGAGGCTATGTCACATTAGGAATCCTGTCAAGAGGAGGCTAGGGACATGATTAAACAGGAAAAGAAGCAGGAAGATGCTGTGAGAAGCAGATACCTGACAGAGATGGAGAAGTCACCGTGAGAGTTCTGACTGGCTCGGACGATGAAGGAGCCAACTCCTTTGCTCATGAGGATGTTCTCTGCTTCGTGGCGGGATATCCTCTCATCACACCAGCTGTCAAGTGGGAAAAATCATAGAGATGTGAATAAGGAACGTGAATTAAGATGAGGAACAAAAAAATTGAGGGTAGGGAGAATGTGAATCAGCAGGGTGGAGGAGAGACAAAACAAAAGGATCAGAGGAGCCCGCGTGACTACTCCCAGTGGCCGTGTACATGCTAAGGTAGAGGGTTTGGATGGGTGCAGACCATTTTCTTTGAGCAGTAAAAGCACGTAGATACAAAGAGAACAATGTAAGCTTTGGCCTGCTAAGAAGCAACACTCAGCTGAAGCTGTAATTACAGGCACAGTACAGTAAAGTGTTAGTCAAAGAAATTTTAAATTACAAATGTGTATGTATATATACATACACACATAATTCTCAGACATATACATCGAATTGCTTTTGGTAAACTGATTGAAAGTTACTGAACTGTGATGGATATATTGCAAGGGACACATAAATTTTTAGCAGAAGCAAGCTATGAAAGTTTTAGTACTAATAAATTGGTTCCTGCAAGACTTATAATACCACAAAATTGCAGAAACACAGAATACGTAAGCACACTTATGTAAATTTAGTCAGGCATAACAAACAGTAGTATAAGGCACTGGACAAATAATGAGAAAGTCACCATAAATAGTAAAATAATACAGTGTCAATAGGAATTTTTCAGTGGAGGAAAAAATCACCATGTAGACTTATATATATCCACTCCACAGTGGATAAGATCTACAATCTGCAGTCTTCTGCTTTTATGTAATGCTTAAGTGCCTGTATTGCATTAAAATTAAGGGCTGATAGTTTCATAAGCTCTGTCATTTCTACTTTTGAGTTTTGTTATACTTCTCCTTACTATCATCACAGTTTACCTATCTATTATTAGCAAAGGGAAATCAGACTTTAATCAGCACTGATAACCAGTCTCAATGATTACTTGACAGGACAAAGATGGGAAAAAACGGCCCATCAAAAATAAGAGACGGCTTTCTGCCCTACATCTGCTTCTAGCATCTGGCCTGAGCTGCTTCAAAGCGCAGACCTGCCGCTCTTCGAAAAGTGTCAAAGTGGAAATATTTCTTCACAGCTCTTGCACAGAGAAAGCACCAGGAGAAAAATGTGTGTGGAAAAAGAAGCTGCTAGTGTCCCTGCGTGATGCCACAGCCCTGTGAAAGAGCGAACAAGAACAACTGACTGGGAGAACTCATCCCCCTCAGGCCCAAAAGTATAAGCCCGTATTTGCACAGCAAACTAATAATGTCCTTCGGCTCAGCCAAGCAGGCTGGCGTACATCCAAACAGGCCGGTAAGGGCCACCTCCAACGGCGACAGTGGCATTTATTTGTCCCCTCAAAATCCTTGTACGCCCCCAGTTTGCCTGCTCAGGGCACTGCTGTCTTACAGCCAGCAGTACTGGCCTCGGTGCGGGCTCCTGAAATGCTGCAGCACTGTTTCAGAAGCGGTCGGCCAGAGGGGCTTCAGGGAGCCTTTCTGCCAGCCGAAAGGGAAAAGTTGTAAAAAATGCCACGCGCTGTCGTATTTCTGGCCCAGGGCCGGCCGGCACCTGTAACGCGCGTTTAAACCCGCATCCGTCCTTTCCGAGGGCGCGGTGCCGCGGAAGGGGGGCTGGGGGGCTCTGCCCGCTCGGCGGGGGGTGTGCGGCC
>JAVJGG010000024.1:27698834-27731990 GCA_035590195.1 Aviceda cuculoides | reverse complement strand
TAAGAGGTTTTTTGTTTTTTTTTTTTTTAATTGGCATTGTCCGTTTGATCCCTAGTTCCTAGCCAGGCAAAACAAGGCATGCATCTTACTGGAGACAGGATAGAGGACTCTTGGAGTTAATGGTTTTCTCCATTGTCTTTCAAATGTGTGCTGAGTTGTCCGTAGCTGGGGGACCCATTGTGCTGCCTTCCTGCTTGTTTTTCCAACAGTCTCCAGTGAATAAAAGCAACGCGGGGCTTGTAATACACTTTCCATGACCTCTAATCTCGCTGCATGATCTATCTCAATTGCCAGGTCCCATACAGTATTCATTAGCAGCGGTTCCACCTCCATCTCACCTACTTCTCCAAAACCCAGCCCCAAGCTTTCCCTGGCTGGCTCCAGCTTCCCTCATCCGCACCCACCATCTCCGCCGCCTTCATCCATACCTCCTTCTCCCTCCTCCCTTCTTGCTGCTCTCCCAAGTGGCCCGTCTCCCCCCTCTCCCCTGAGCATTCGGTCCCCGGAGGTGTTCGGGGCGCGCTGTGGCGGGGAGGTGGCTGGTGGCAGTCGAAAGTTTGCCTGTGCCTTCAAGAGCGTGCTTGCTGGGGACCATCCTGCCTCCTTGTCCCACCACGAGCGGCTCGGGGCGCTGCCACGCAGTCGCTCAGCTGCCAACAGGGAGCCAAAGCAGCGGCTGGAGGGGACCCCGGGGGGGGGCGAAGCCTGGGGGTTTGCCTTCCCACCCTGGCTGTGAGCTCACTCTGTCGCATGGGCTTGATGAGATTCCCAGATGCGGAGGCACACAATGCAGCAGGGAAACCCTTGTTCTCCTGCGGTTATTCCGCAGGGCTCCTCTGGGAATTTGTGCCTTTCCTACCGCTTTCCTGCGGCGCCGGAAGCCCTCAGGTGTCGTTCCGCTAGGACAGACACCTGGGCTTCGAGGATGAGTCACTCCCTCTTCCCCGGGCTCTCCTCAGCCTTCCCTTTGGCAAGGACTGGCAACAAACAGCAGGAATGAATCAGAGGCAGGGACGGCTGAGGGATCAGCAGCCCGTCCTCGGGCATCCCGGCACGCACGTACCATGAGGGACTGGGCATCGCCCATCCCTGAGTGACATGGACTGGTGACCCCAGGGGACAGAGAAATCTCTGAGTCGTCTCACTGGAAGCTGTGCTCAAGAGTCCTCTCCTAAAAGGACTGAATTCCAGCTACGGTCTTTTCCAGCACCAAAGGGACATTCCCAGAGCTTCCTCAGGACAGAGCAAGGATCCCTCTCCTGCTCCAAGGGTTTGTGCCCAGGCCAAGGATAAAACACCAGCTCCATGCTTTGGCCTTCTTTCTCCATCACCCAGCCTTTTCTCCTTGTTTTTTGTCTCATTTGCTTCTTCACACCAATGGGTAGACCCTGGCCTGGTTGTCTGCGCCCACCTCGAAGAGTCGGCACGTTATTCCTCTTGAATGGCCAGAGCAAATGGCCAGTCTGCCGGCTGCTGGCAAGGGGCCGTAGGCAGGAAGGTGCGGAGCTGGGGCACCACCACAGCCCAAATCTCCAGCCAAACCGTTCGTCAGTCACATCTGCTGAGGAGGCAACCAGCAAGCCCAGTCATGCTCTGGGATTCCCGAGCGCTGTGCAGCTGAGCCTCTCTTGAGAAAATTGGCAACAGGCTGAGCCTCACTGGGTCTGACCGCTTGCAGCTTTTCCGTCTTCTTCCCGTCTCCCAGAGAGCTCCCACCGAGCCCACAACGTGCTTGACCCTCACTGTGCCACATCGCTGGGATCGGTCACTGGAGGCGGCACAGCCACAGTAACACGGGCTGGGTAAAAGGCTTGGCAGGCAAGATTTTCTGGACTGCGTAATGCAGGGCGGGGGAAAAGGGGATCAGACTAAGCAGTCAGAGTGGTTGTCTCTGGATTTAGAAAAGGCAGCTGGAAATCAGCCTCTTCTTCTGGAGAAGGTTCAGTTAGTTACGGAAGGAGCTCGTGGTTTGGTAGGGCTGCTCCTCTGGGTCCTTCTTCCCAGGGTTCTCCTCATTTCAAACCCGCCACATCTGTGGAGGCAGGAGATGGACTCGGGGCCTCTGAGAGTTAAGAACAGGGCCTCGCTAGGCAAAGCTTGCAGGATCCTCTGCTGGGTGGTAGCTGGAAAAACCACCACCATGCGATGTAGCTGGAGGGCTCAAGGACATTGAGAGCCGGGAGGGAATGCCTTTCCCGACGGTGTTCGCAGCCCAGGCTGCAGACAGTACGGGCAGGCGTTCAGATGCTCCCTGCTCCTTCCCAGGTAGGTAGTGCCGCAGTGAAACGCTACCCAAATATTCTGCCATCTTTATCAGCCTTGGCTTTGCTGCCCATAATCTCTCTCCTCTTTTTCCGAATCGCTCCTCAGGTTACAGCTCCTGACGGTAATCGATGGGGCATCACGCAAGGGGACCCGAGGACATGGGTCGGATGGTGGGGGAAGGAGAGGAGCCCGTGGTCGGGCTGCTCCCATGGGAGCCCACTGGAGAAGGTGGCGGGCGTGGGTGCGTGCCTGGGGGGGGTCAGACACAGGGGTGGCTGTGGCTGTCCCTTCTCGTGTGGGCAGCTCGGCGTCCCGGTAAGCTGCCCGAGACTCGCGTTATCTCTGACGAAAGGCAAACAGAAAGGGGAAAGTGAGAAGGAATTCCTCATCCGAGAGGGCTCTTATCGCCTTTCCGCTTCCCTCGCCCCGGAGAGATACGACAGCTCAATGCTCTGTTGTTCCCCAGTGGGCCTCTCCCCCCCGCTACCCCCGGCCACATGGGGATGCGATGGGGGGTCCCGGCCACATGGGGATGCGATGGGGGGTCCCGGCCACAGCGCTCCCAGCCCCGCAGCTCTCCAGGCACCCCTAAGCACCCCGCCACGCTTGCATCCCCATCCTCACCTGGGCGCCCAGCACTCTGCACCCCCCATCAAACACACCGGAGGTCCCCCAGGGAATCCAGAGCCCTTTGCTTCGCCTCGGGGGTACCGCGGTTTCACGCCAAGTCTCGGCACACCCTCAGCTGGGCAGCCGGCACGGGCACCGCGTGGTGGCCCCGGCGGCGTGACGGCGATAGAACTCCCCGCAGCCTTGATCGGTGTCGTGTAATTGAGGCCGAGAAATAAAACTCCGGCTCTTATCAGCGCTGCAGCGAGCTGCAGCACGCTTACACAGTGACCGAAGTCAATTAAATTTCTGGCAGAAGCCGAGCGGGTTGAGCTGGCTGGCTGAGGGCGGGAGGAGGTAGCCGCAGGTGGTTAGGTGGCCCTGAAGCTGCGAGGTCCTCAAGGGCAGGCAGAAGAGCTGGAATAGTCCGTGCCACCCCGTGCAGGAGAGGCAGAGATGGCAGAGAGCCGTGCTCCATTCTGGCAACAGCAGGAAGAAACCGCTGGTCAACACCGTCGTGAAATCTCGAGGCTCCTTCCACCCGTCCGTGTAAGAAGAGCACTTGGGGAAGATTTTATACAGCATGCCAGCTGCCAGAAATGGTGAAGTTATTGATCATCAGGTTACAGAGCTACGGCAGAAAATCATGTGAATCCCAAGAGCGAACAGATGGCCAGCCTGAGCGGGGATGAAATTATTTTGTCGCAGAACTGACAAGCAGCCCGATTCAGTGTTAGTGCAAGTACCAGATTTGATTTGGCAGAGAAGGCGGGGTGCTTGCAAGGCTTGGTAGTGCCACGTTTATTCGGCTCTTGGATTTTTATTCATCCTGAGGTTGCTTCGCTCAAGTTGGGGATGCACTCGCAACTCGCTCAGCTGTGGTTTGGTGCAGTTTCCCCAAATATTGGTATCCAGTTTCATTTTCGATGCAGTAGTGTATCCTGCCTGGCCTCCAGCTGCTGCTGCAGACGGGTGTTGGTCTCCAGTAAGTCCCATGGTAGATCTGCCAGCCCCCTTCATCTGTCTCAGATACCCTAACACATCTCAAATGGCTCTAAACAGCTCTGTTTTGACAACAGGATCCCAGGATTATGGATATATCGAAGAAAAATACTTAATTTCGCTGCTCTGTCCTTTTCTGATAGTGCTTTGGGGATTTTAGGTAGTACGGACAAACCTCTGAAGGAGTGGTCATAAGGCAACCAAAATAAAAGGGTCTGTTCAGCACTGGGATGGGGGACAAAATCTTTGTAGAGCCACAGTCAGAGAAAGTGCAAATATTTCCACTCTCTTTTCTCATGTTGGAGGCTGCAAGGAGCCTTCTCTCAGTAACTGGGGTCTCTCACAGCGGCACGTCTCCGAAGATCTTGAGAACTTAGAAATGCCTGCGGCTGACGTGCTGATTTGCAATAAAATTGACCAGAAAACATAACGGGCGTCTGAAGAAGACATGGGCCAAAGAGAGGAGCCCTGACCCAGATAAACAACAGCCACCTTGATGCCGCTTCTCGCAGCACCAAGCCGGGCAAAGGCAGAGGGCTTATTCGCTGCCGAGAACAGTCCGTCCTCAGAGCTGCCTCATTTTGGGACCGCTAAAGCCGGATGCCTGGGAAAGTCCCCTTATTTTTTCGTTGAAGAGGAGCCGGTGCCAAGGTAGAGAAGCCTGGCAGAACGCAAGGGCAGGTTCGGGCAGGCTCAGCCGGGGGAAGTCGGGCTCTGGAGGCTTTACCAGCTCGGTACGAGCAGCTCTGCGTGGTTTGCTCTCGCGGGGTGTCGCGCTGGCGGACCTCCTTCTGCAGGCAGAGCCCGGCAGGGTTTGCAGGCAGAGCTTGGCTTGCAGAGGAAGGACGGGGGGCAGGTGGGGAGGCAATCCTTTGGGAAGAAGGATCCCCAAACGGAGGAGCCTCCTGGAGGTTTGCAGACATATCCAGGGGCACGGCGAGGTTCCACGGGGTCTGGGGCAAAACCCGGGTCTGTGATCTTTGCTAAACGAGGACGTCTCACAGCGTAACGAGCCAGGCCTCTCCACAGGTACCTGGGGGCAAACTGCTCTCACTTTTCGTTCTCCCCTGCCGCCCTGCCCACCCTCCAGCTCATCCTGGGCATGTTAAATGAATTAAAATTAAATGCGTCTCTAATTTATCTCCATTCTGTTCTCCCTGGAGAATGATTGTCCCAGGGCGATCCCTCCGATAATGAGAAGAGAACTGCTTTCGAAAATTAAAAAATACTTGTAATAGAAACCCCAAAACCAAATGCCCTGAGTTTAAGAAGGAGGCTAAAAACCCTGGCGAATGCAAATTTGCAGAGATTAGCAGCTGTTCAAATGCAAGATGATCACCCAATGGCATATGCTTCCAGAGCATTGACTAAAGCCCTACAGAACTATGAATAGATTAGGAAAAAATGCTGGCAATTGCTTTGACTTTGTGAGCGGTTTCATGGATATCCTCGCAGGCAGGAATCGGTGGAGGCAGACACCCACCCTGGGCTGGTAGAAGCTGTGCTACAGAAACCAGGGTGGGACTCAGGACCCAGACATCTGATCGTGAAATTGGAGGAATATTTGTTACTGAAATTCCAGTGTGTTTTCCAGAAGGAGGGGATGAGGGGAAAAGAAATGCCTGCCAGAATGGCTCCAGCCCCGCTTCTTTGTGATGCTTCAGTAAGAAGCACAAACGACCCAATGCTAACAGGCTGGGGAGAAAAGGTGTCTCTCAACAGGCATAAAAATCCCCGGCACTGCGAGGGCAGCACCTCATCGGGCTGATAAAGGCGATGGGATCCTGTGCAGAAGACATTCCGTCGTTACGTTGCACAGCGCGAGGTCAGACATACTAAATCACGGCACTTGTCTGGGGACCGAGACGTGTAAGAGGAGACTAGGTGATGCCGGTTGTAGGTGTGGTGCTAAAGCCATTAAAGCCCTGCAAGCACTGCATTCAAGACGGGAAGAAAAGAAAAGCGCAGCCAGTTATGGGAAAAGCAGATTGCCCGGGAAAGCCTTGAGCTTTCTGGTGTTAGACATTTCCCAACCGGGCTCCACGTGCTGCCCACACAAGCACAAGCTTAACCCTGCTGGAAACCGCCCCATTCCCCACTACGCACGGACCCAAAACCTCTCCCAAGCAGAAGGCAACCCAGACCTCCTCCGACCTCCTCGCCCCTTCCACCCCCTCGGTCCCCCCCCCCCACCCTCTGCCCCCGCTTCCCTTCCCCGTGCCCGGTCCACGCTCGCTGCCGTCTGCGTGCCGGGCTGGGGTGACCTTTCCCCGGGACAATGGCCGCTATTGAACGTGGGCAGGCGTAGCCGGCCACGACGCGGAGCTGCCGACGCCACGCTCCCATCGCTGCGGAGAGGGTCCTGCCCAGCGCAGCCGGGAGCGGGGGAGGCTGCCCTGGGAAAAAAGGCTGCAGCCACCAGCTTGCCTTTCGTCCCGCTCGGTGGCTCGCGCGTCACGCGGACGGCCCCGCGGTTAGGTACGCTTCTTAGCCGATTTAGTCCTCCCCCCCCCCCGCCACGAGGTGCCAGAGCCTCGGCACCGAAAATTAAAGCCCGTAACGTGACTTGAGGAGCTTACAGTGGTGGTAAATACCTTCCCGTGTGCCCACACACCGTAACAAGTTTGCTAGGGGAAAAAATCGACTCGAATAGTTTCGGAGAGACGGTTGCTTTGATTCACCGAGCAGCTGGGGTACCGTGACAGGGTAGTCATCTTTTAGTAGGCACTTACCACACAGAGTCTTGTGGATGTGGAACTGGAAGGCAGGGACTGATTTATCAGCTAAACCCCACTACTGGCCCGCTCGGCAGGGCTTGGGATGCCTGCTTCCCCACATCTGCCGTGGGCTAACAATTCCTCCCTGTCTCACCAGGGAAAAGAAATGAGTCAGTGCACACACAGAAATTGCAGGATGGAAATTGATATCTGAATGCTGTGATGATGAAGAATATTACTATTGTTGCTATTATTGCTAGTGCCAGACAGGACTAGAGGATCTGTTCTGTATAACTCACTTTTCCTCCCCCCAGCCCCTTCCAGCTTGCCCAAATTTTCACAGAAACTTCGGTCTGAGTTTGGCATTTCTACCCAGCATCACCTCTGAGCAAAAATCACAGGTCTTTATGATTCAGAGCCCATTGCTGCATCCCTGCCTGGAGCTCGAGCAGGACCAGAGAGCACCCCGCTGCAGCCGGCCCCTGACGAGCACAGTCCCTTAGCAGAAGGAAGCCAGCATCGCTCCAGATCTGGGATACAGCAAAGGTACAAATGAGGGGGAAGCCTGCTCCTTTAGCATGCCAGCTTGAATGTAAAAAGCAGAGGGAAAGACCCTTCTAGCCCCACCACGAGCTAAGCTGCAACCCCTCAATCCAGAAGAAGAGGCAGAAAAACAAATACACAGGATTAATATACTGAAGTCTTTAGATCGGTAATTTCCATCAGCGCTAAGGGTAAAAAATGTCTCTGGAAACGTGTAGAGTCAGGCAGAAACCTCAGGGCAAACCTCGAATGAGGGAAGGCCCCACATTAGAAAAATACACTGATTAGTCCAGCATCAGCAGGTTTCAAAAGGTGCTCACCAGCCCTGGCTAAGCCGGCAGTCGGAGTGGCCCTGCACTAGCTCTGGGTAGAAGATCTCCCGAAGGAAGGGAGAAACCTCTCTCCAAATCCAGTGATTTCTTCCGAGCCACACAGCCGGGTCACCCTCCAGACCACCGGCCTGCCCGGGGCCAGCAAACACCCCATTGCCTTGCAATGTCTGGACGCTCTCAGCCTTTACTGGCCTCTGCTCCCTTACCTGCTGGTGCCCTGGGGGGCTGCTGCCTGTAGGGTAAGAGGAATCCCAATTACACAGCCCATCTCTCCCTCCCTCTCTTCCTACCATCCTCGGAGAGGGTGGGGAGTGTCCCCGCGCACACACGTGCAGGGTGTTTAAAAGTCCCTATCAGCCAGGCCACCCCAGCCCCAGTTCCCACACGTGTCCTTGGGAATGTGCCTCCCTCGGAGCAGAGGACAGATACCCGGGATTTGCTTTGCCCTCTGGGACAGTTTCCCTGGAGAGGGGGGAGAAAAGGGGGGTTAATTCAGGGTTTCATTAACCTAATAGTTGACCGCAACAGAAACGTGTCCTATATAGGAATTGTGTCAGGCTGAGGAGGAGGGGGAGAAGACAGCGGGTTATGGCAACCCTGCTGCTTCCAGCCCCGCTTCCCTCAGCCGAGGCCCGGGAGAACGGATCGGCTCCTGTGGGTTTAGGCTCCCAGCTCCAGGCTTATCAAACTCCACGTGGGCAAGGAAAAGGCAAAGCTGCGTCGTGGTGCATGGCCACCGCACGTAAGAACCACAAATGATCCCACAGGCACAGATCGCGCGTGAGTCCCTAGAGAACCTCTGGGCGTTCGCACGGCATCCGTTCCCATGCAAGAAATTATACGGCAAAAATGTCCCTGCACACGCTCCTGTGGCTTTCTGGAGACGTGTGGAGCATCCCTTGTGTGGAGGCAGAGCCGCAGATAATACATACATCCCACGTAGCCGTAGGGATACTCCCCAGGATGAAAAGATGGGGATCGGGTGGTTTCAGGATTGGTTTCTGCTGGTCTAAGCTTCCGCTGCCAGCAAAAGGGCTGGTGCCTCCATCCCGGCCGTGCCTTCTCCAGCTTCCTACGTCAGCATGAGCGAGCAGGTGGCAGGGTGGCAAGTTGGAGCTGATCTGGCTGAAAACGATCCCAGCAAAACGAACAAACCAGGGAAGGAAAAAAAAAAAAAAAAAAAAGAGAGAAGGCACAGCTGGAGGGAGACGGGAGAAGGCAGAACACTTTCTCCAGAAGCTTTTTTCCAAGCGACTCGCGCCAGTTTTGAAACCGCACCCTCGGTCACAGACAGAGATGTAAATACTTCTGTTCCCAAGCTGAGCTGCATCGCGGGGACACCCCTCCTCCCCAAAAGCACCCGCTTGGCTGCCCTGCGCGGCGGGGGCCAGCCAGGCTGGGGGAGGAGGGCCCGGGGAGGGTTTTTGCTCAGGATCTTCTGGAAGGCCCTGGGAGCAGCTCTGGGAACGTGTGAGAGCCGCAGAGGTGGAAGGAGGAAGAGGGGAAGGAAGGAAGGAGCTATTGTCACCGGAGAGGCCTTTGTGCGACCGGCATTGCTGAGATTCCCGCTGCCCCGGCAGCCCCGCGGAGGGTCCCGCCGGGAGCGAGGAGGGGGGAAGGAGAAAGAGAGGCCAGACAGGTTGACGAGAGGGGCTGCGCCATGCCTGGAGCTGTGTTTTCTCGAGATAAGTCTGACCTATTCGCAGTCGCTTCGGAGCAGCGGCAGGAGCTGGCCTTTACGTCTGACTTGACCTTCTATTGTGGCTCAGACACTGGAGGAGATTAGGGCAGTAATCAAAAAAACTTCCGAACTTTGAGGTATACCCAGCGTGGGGTCGGGGCGATGCAGAGAAGCCCAGACTTGCCCAAAACTGCCGGGTCCAAAACAGCCAGTCCGTCAGGTCCTGTCTTGGACCTACAGCAAGCAGATTGACTTGGGAGGCTGGGGCATCCCGTGGGGTCTAACTCACACCGTACACGTCCAGTGACCATTGATCCCAAAATCCTGTAGGACACCTCTCAAAGCAAGAGCCAACCACCTAGATCAATGGCTTGGAGTCAACTGTGGCAGACAAGCATGGCAGAATCATCCAGCATGCTATTACTTTCTGCTTAGTTAAGACAAGTCCAGATCCAAGCCATAAATAATTGGGGGGGGGGGGGGGGATGAGAAGAAGGATGGCAGAAAGACTGAGATGTGGCAAAGGTGTCAAAATCCGTGTTTCAAGTACCCCTGGTTGGCCACTTCAGTGGAAAGGATGAGGTCTTGTTGCACCTTGGAGCTCATGCCCCTTCCCAGCGCCGGGAGTGGGGGTCGTACAGGAGGTGCGTGCGATGAACTCTGTCTCCTGCTGCCACGCAAATATTTTGGCAGGTTGGCAGGGGGGAAAAAAGGGTGTGTGTGTGCTTCTTCATCACTTCTAGACCTTAGGGACCAGGGCAGTCAGCCTTTCCTCAAAAAAGGGGACAGGAGAAGAAAAGTAATGCCTTCAGGGAATCCCTTCAAGGGGATCACAAAGAAAACAAAACGGTTCGCGTGCATCCTTGGATCCCAGCTGGGTCCAAAGTCCTCTGAGACGTGAGGGTATATCTGTACCACACTCCCCTCCTTTATCAGGATTGTCCCATTCTCTGAGGTATCTCAACCCTCCCTCTGCCCAAGATAATGGAGAGGCAGCCAAAATGGCATTTTAAACTCTTGGCTCCCTCTACCAACAATTGGACAAAGCAAAGAGGCAGGATGGGAGAAACTGGCTTTCTGGAAACTTCTGTTAGATGGAGAGGGGTCACACCCCCTTCAATAGAGATCAGAGTCGGGGGTCATTTTACATCTGCCTTTAATGAAGAATGGTGGGAAGGGAAATTTAGCTCCGATGAGCTAATTAAATATATATATAATTTCCACTCTGTTAGCAAGGGAAAAAGAAAAAGCCTTGGAGCAGCTGCTAGGTCATTGTTTGTGAATTTAAAAATAAAAGTTTCTTGGCATAGATTTCAGAGATGGAGGCAGTATCTTGCGTTGTCATTCCAGAGGGAAAGGGAGAGCGAGCGAAAGAAGGATGAGGCCAGGCAAGGATAGTTCAGCCTGACTACGTGTTGCTCAGGTGTGTCTTGGCTTTAGAGCCTCTTTTCCCTCTGGCTGGTTTAGGTAATCAACAACCTCCCCGGATGGTGAGCCTCACCAGGGACAGATTTACGGGCCCCACGCCCTGAAGAGCTGGGAATGTCCTGCCATGGGGATGGCTAATGCTTGGCAGTGCCCTGAGCACATCCTGGGGCTGTGCGGGACCTGGCCCCATGTCTCCTCCTTGGGTGAAGGCCATGGACCTTGCACCCCACTGCTTCCCCAGTGACCCTCGGGCACTACTGCATCCCTTCTTCTGTCTCTGTGGCTCCTCAGTGCTGGCTTTCCCATGCCACCTACCACTACCTGGCCTGTCTGCAGTGGGGGCTTGGCACCCCTCTCCATGTCCGCCTGCCTCCGGGACCCCTTCTTCATCTCCGTGTCTCTGGAAGAAGAATCATATCCCTGCCCTGAGTCCAAGTTACGATCCCAACCTGGCTCCAAATCCCCTGTCCCCACACCGTGACCACACTCTGGTTCTGTGTCACCATCCTGACCCAGCTCCACGTCCCTGCCCCGGTTGCGTGTCACCCAACCAGCAGCAGCCAGGGCATTTCACAAGGAGCCGTCCACCAAGACCAGTTGTGGGCTCTCTCCACAAGGTGTGAGAACATACCTTGATGGTTGTCAGGACCCTGACTGCATTACTGGGCACTGCATCTGTGCTGGCCAGCCTCACCTGGGACTTGCATCCAGACATCCTCATGGCCCAGGAGCTCCATTTAACCCCAGCTATGCTATAGGTGTACCCATGCCCAGTGCTGTCTCCTGTTGTCCTGGCTTACTGACTGGTTTTCCTAGATGTACTCTGGACCCACATGTATCATATCATAGAATGGTTTGGGTTGGAAGGGACCTTAAAGATCATCTAGTTCCACCCCCCCTGCCACAGGCAGGGACACCTTCTACTTGACCAGGCTGCTCAAAGCCCCATCCAAACTGGCCTTGAGCATTTCCAGGATGGGGCATCCATAACCTCTCTGGGTAATCCGTTCCAGTGCTTCACCATCCTCACAGTGAAGAACTTCTTCCTTACATCTAATCTAAATCTACCTCCTTTCAGTTTAAAGCCATTACCCCTTGTCCTATCACTACATGCTCTTGTAAAAAATAAAAAGTCCCTCTCTGGCTTTCCTGTAGGGCCCCTTTAGGTACTGGAAGGGTGCTATAAGGTCTCCCCGGAGCCTCCTCTTCTCCAGGCTGAACAACCCCAACTTTCTCAGCCGGTCTTCACAGGAGAGGTGTTCCAGCCCTCTGATCATCTCTGTGTCTCTCCTCTGGACTCGCTCCAACAGGTCCATGTCCTTCTTATGTTGGGGGCCCCAGAGCTGAATGCAGTACTGCAGGGGGGTCTCATGAGAGCAGAGTAGAGGGGGAGAATCACCTCCCTTGACCTGCTGGTCAGTCCATCTGAGGACCAGCCACGAATCATTGGGGTCACTGAGTTGAGTTGTCAGTGCTATCAGTCCTGACCCAGCTGGTGACAGATGGCAACCGTGGAGGCCAACTCTTCCCTCCCAATTGATGCCTGCCTCACCAGCAAAGACTCTCTGGGTCCATTTACACAGGTGAGGAGTATGCTAATGCTTAGTCTAATATTTCATTAAATCCTAGCTAGCTTCTGTGTGTGTTAACTGTATAAAGCAGTTACTTATTGGCTAAGTTGTCTATTTCCTGCTTGCAGAGTGCCTTTGCACTTGACTAAAGATGCCTGGACAAAGTGATCCTCAAGAGGGGCCGTAGCATCACTGGAGATTAGTTCTGAGATTTGTTACATCTCATTTTTAACTATAAAAAGATCTTCACGTACTTCCTATTGGATTCTGTTAGCACCCTCTTTTTCGCTGCTTATAGGTGAATTTGTATTCATGTGACTGATATAAGCTATGCGGCACCAAGGCAAATATTTTAGCAGTCCACAGACAGCTCTTCTCTTTCAGCATGAACCCATCCTGCAGCAGTTGGGGTTGTTTCAGTGTTGGGGCCTCCCATGTAGGTTGGAGTACATAGCTCGGTTGTGATCTGCTATACACCTGCTATTCCAGCCTGCTGTCTTAGGGTTTTGTCAATATACATCAATACTGAACTATAACACCCTATGTTTTACCAATGTGCTTTATTCTCAGTCTTCAGCTTTCCAGCTATTCCAAACTTTCTCACCCCCTTTTCTCTCTGTCAACTTACTGATGTTCTTTAATTCTTACTTTGGATACCCTTTGCAAATTTGCAAATATAGCTTAGGTTCACTCTCTAATTCCCCCACTTGTATTCCAGGTATTGGTGTAACTCTGCAGATGCAACTCAAGCCTGATCTGAGAACTGTCCTCTATTCCTGCACTGACATTTTTGCAGCTTCAGTCTATAACCTCCCACAGCCAGTGTGAGCCCCTTGTGTGCTAACAGAGCACATGGGTGTTAAATTGGAGGGGAATTAGCCATTGAGGGAACTAGTTAAACAATGATACTCTTTCACGGAAGAGAACTGAAGAAAAAGACTAAAGGAGAATTGCTTTAATAAGGGATGTTTTTCAGTGTTTTATCTTGCAGCGGTGGGCTGCTGCAGAGAGATCAGAGCCAACAGTGCAGATGAGTCCTGGAACTGCTAAGTGCAGATCATTAATCCCAGCTTGAGAACACCCCACACACACTTAAAAACAATAAACTGTTTAAATACAAATCCTGTTTTTGATTTTTGCCCCTAAGTTGCAGAAGAAGACAGTGGCAGTTCTCTCTGCAGGGGGCAAGAGGGGAGAGAGCCTTTCATTTTTCCATATCTCAAATGTTAAAGATGCTACTGGAGATGTGACCCCCTCAAAAGGAGAAGGGTTTGTGAAACAGTTAAAATCTCCTCTCTCACCTCCTTTTCAATTTCAGCAATCCCAACCTCGGGGAGAGACCAGGAGACAGATACCTCTTCAAACAATCTAACACATGGATTAAATGTGCTTTTCATTGCCAGCGGCTGGATTTAGAAGTGACTAATACCATACACAGTGTTGGCTGTGTTGATAAATCAGCAATGCAGTAATGCTGTGGCCTTAAGCTCTTCCCCCACCAACTACTAAAGCAACACTAGCCAATAATCCTGACTTTGAACTCCAGCCTACCACTTTTCATCACCTGAACTTCAAACCAGTTCTGTTTTTCTGATCCTGTTCCTCTCTCCATCTGTAACTCGAGAATCCTCACTCCACATGGGTCAGTGCTGGGCCCTCATGAAAACTCCCCTGCCAGGGGCCCATTCTTCCCCTCTCTGCATGTGCCTGACTTCGAGCACCACCCCATGACACAGAGACACAGGGATTTTTTCATTATTGTCATAACTTCCATTTCTCAAGCACCTTTTATCCCAAAGGACAGCACTGCAGTTTGCAGACAGAGCACCAGATTCCACTTTTAACTGCCTGGTGCAACTCCTTTAAGCTTTCGAGTAACCAAGGACAATTTTAGACTGTGCATAATGTTCTGTGTGAAAATCACCTTTGTACAGAGTTTAGCATGAAGTCTATGCAATGTTCAAAGGAGGACTTTTCAGTTCCGAGTGCGAGTTGACTGGTACCCTCCATTTTGTACTGGCTTTCTGCATGGAGGCGAATTTTCTCTGTGGTTCCCCATTGTAATGAGGCGGATCCAAGGGGCATAAGGCTACTGCAGTTCTGTGGGAGCAGTGCAGCAGAAGATTCATAAAAGGAGAAGTGAAAAGCGGTATGGCTTTGAGAGCACTAGGGAGGTATTTTAGTTTGGCAGAATGCCATTCCCTGAGCAAGAACATCAGCATCTCTCTGTTGATGAAAAGAGCCAAGGCCTAAATCATGTCAGCAAGCAACATAGTCTGACAGCAGCATCCCAAAGTGTTTAACACTGTTACCCTACACCAAGTTGGGTCAAAATTCAGTAATAGCAATGCCAGGGAAGGTCACCACCTATGAAGAGTTTACCACTCAGGGACTGCCCAGGCTCAGCCCTGCTCAATCTCACATATTAACATCACAGGAGGGCATAGTTGCAACAACGTGCCCACTTAAAGGAACCATATGAACAGAAGTTTTTATTTTTATGCCTACAACACACACATCTCCAGCCTGCAGCTCCATTCAGTGAGGTTTTGCACCGAGATATACAGCGCGAGCTACTGTGTCTTTGTTCGGCTCTGCAAGAACAAGCTATTGGGCTGATGAGCAACCAGGGACAGAATTCAACCCTGAACATCTGTACAGAAACTCCAGATGACATTTCAGCAGAAACAATGGAGAAGGGATCTGTTATCTAGAAGCGCTGTGATAGATAAAAGCTTTGTTTTCACCAGCTAAGCCACATACAAGTGGCATGGGAATATTTCGTTCCAAAAACACAAACCTCTTGCTACGGAGTTAACGGTGCAGCTCCACTGACTGTCAGTGATAAGAGGGTAAAATTTATAAGGGAGAACAAGTCACTAAACACTCAGCACTATCTCATTTAAGTCTCGGCTATCCTGCCGTCCAGAGCAATGCATAGCACTGGGGCTGAGCCTTGGTGTGCAGACAAAATAAGCCTCCTAGGAACCAGATTCGTAGAGGAAACAAACTTTCAGGACTCTATAACCAACAGCAGTTGGCAAGAAATGCTCCAGACTAGGATGGAGACTAGGATCTCCCTGGGGAACTTGAGAGTCTTCTGTGCTACTTCCAGTCATGATAGAGTAGAGCTGTGCAGCACCATGGGAAGCCTGTGCAACAGTAACCCCAAATAGAGTAGCACAATACCACGGAATATTGTAAGAGTATAAAATAATGAATCTTTGCTGTGCTGGAAGGGTTGGTATGGAGGACTAGGGTGGGGGGAAGCACCTCCTTCTGTTTGCCCACCTCCTCCCTCAGTTTCCAGAAGTTCAGATTTGGCTGAGGCACAGGGATTTGTCCTGCAAAAGCACTGTGGAACCTGTTGTGGAAGCTGACGAACAAGATGGCACTGGGATCCCATGCTCTTCCCCTACCGCACAGTACTTCACCTCTCCTTCCAACCCCCCCCCCCTTCCCTCCTTAGTACCTTTCCCACACAGCTCCCCTGACTCAAGTCTCAGCCACACTCGCCCCGTACCTTGTAGCAGCTCTGCTCTCCTCTCCTCTGCTCTGGCACTTCGCTAGAAAGCAGGAGGCACGTTACCGTCTGAGAGAAGGAAGAGAAGGAGAGCTCAGCCTGCGTCTGGCTCCTCCCTGCAGTGACAGTGTGCCACATCAGTAATGGGTCCACGTGCGTGGACGAGGACAGTCAGGAGTGGGCATGAGGGTCGGAGGCATGGAATAGTGTCTGTCACAGGACAGAGTGGGGCACGGACTATCAGCCCCTAACGTTGGAAATATTGGTACGCTGCATATGTAAAACGGTGGTGCCATTTCAAAAGAACCTGCCTTCTGCTGCTGCCTCAGCCCAGGCTGGTTTAACAGCTGAATAAAGGAGGGTACTGTCCCTCAAAAAGTGCAAGTTCTACCCAAATAAGGAAAACAGAAAAGAGCACAGATCTGGTAAGCTAAATGAGAAACCGTAATAAGTCCGTTGAAAAGCATATCTTGAGGAACAAGTAGCTGAAGACATAAAAACATGTAATAAAATTATTTTCAAAGACAACAGAAGCAGGAAGCCTGCCAGAGTGTCTGTAGGGCTGACAGATGATTGAGATGTAAAAAGAGTGCTCGAAGAAGATAAGGATGAAGCACAAAAGCTCAATGAATTCTCTGCATCCATGCATCGTCCATAGGGATGTAAGGAGGTCCCCACACTGGGGTTTTCTTTGCAGAGAAGAGCCAGGGGAACTGTCTGAAGCTGAAGAACTGAAAGAAAAGGTTTTAGGACAAATCAGTAAATGAACAAGACTAAATCGAAGGATTCAGTGTTTCAGAAATCTTGACTGAAATCTAAACTGAACATGAAATAGTAAAGGCTGAGCAATTAAACTGTGGCGTACATCGAAAAGACCTAACCCAGCCTTGGTACTAGGAGAAAACGCAGCAAACACAATGCCAGTGTCTGAAAAGCATTTTGAGGGGATGCTAGGGGCAGGAGGTCTAACTTCTATATGCCTGCAGTTGGTAGAAACAATAATGAAGAAAAGAATTGCTGGGCATAAGAGAGGAATGACATAGCAATTGCCCCTCAGAGCTTTTGTAGAAGGAAGTCATACTGCACAAATATGATTGAGTTCTTTGAAGGAGCTGATGAGCATGTGGATATGGGTGATCACTTGATACAGAACTTGCATTTCTAAATCCTTTTTTATGAAGTCTCTCACTGAAGACTCTTAAAAAACCTCCTAAGCTCTCAAAGAATAAGAGGGAAGGTCCTATAGAGGATTAACAACTGATTAAAAGTTAGAAAACAACTTGAATGAGCTGTTCAATGTATTCATAAGTGATCTGGAAAAAAAATGAAGTGACAAAGCTTACCGATGAGAAGAAAAAATATCAAGGTAATACGAATTAAATCTGATCACAAAGACTTGCAGATGGTTTTCAAAATACTGTTGAAATGCAAGATGAATGTCAGCACAAAGTGATGGACATGGGAATGAAAAATTGTAACTATATGAACACAGCAACGAACTTAAAATTAGCAATTATCACTCAGGAAAGGCACCTTTGAGTTGCTGTGGATAGTTCTATCAAAGTGTCAGCTCAGTGGAAGTCAAAAAGGCAGGTTAGGAAATGTCAGGAAAGCAATAGAGAACAAAAGAGAAGGCAACATCATGTCACTGTACAAATCCCTGGGGTATCTGAATATTTGTAACTTGCATGCAGCAACTAGTTCTCATTCCTCCGTCTCAATAATGGAGACAGTAGCATTAGAAATAGTAGAGAGAAAGTAATTAAGGATGACCAAAGGAATGGAAAGTTTCTGAACAAGGAAGGACCAAATTAAACAGACTAGGATTCTTCAGCCTAGGAAAAAAGTTGACAGAGGAATAAATGCAAAAGCAATGTTGAAAATAATGAGAATCATGGAAAAGGCAAACAGGAAATTTTTACCCATCATTTCTCATAACATAAGCACGAGGAGCTTATTCTCAAAAGTGTCAGGATCTGGGAGGCCTTAGTGAAAGAAGCTTTGCCACGTACTTGCCCTGTTCTTACCCTCCTTCCCCAAACTGCAGTTCCTGGGCACAGCGTCATGGGCCGCGTGGAACTGTAACCTGACCCAATTCATCCTTTCTTATGAGCCATGGTACTTCATGAAAACCTCCACAACGTGCTAGTCTACGACAATCGGTCCAGCAGCAGGCAGTAGCAGTCCCCACACACAACACCCTTCTGGGAGGCAATAATCTTCCTGGAATACCTGTT
The DNA here is from genome assembly GCA_035590195.1 of Aviceda cuculoides. Taxonomy (NCBI): domain Eukaryota; kingdom Metazoa; phylum Chordata; class Aves; order Accipitriformes; family Accipitridae; genus Aviceda; species Aviceda cuculoides. The sequence goes on along the minus strand of JAVJGG010000024.1, from coordinate 27,714,082 downwards.
AGTTAAAACAGAGGTAGGCTGTAAATTATGAAGCACTCAGACCAGTGAGGGGCAGAAACAACGAGAATTCTCTCTGAGGAGGATAATCCCCAATGTATTTTGCTGAAAAACTATACAGGTGTGGAAAGCAGCGGGCCATAAGAGTACAGCAGCTAGCTCTTGTCATGTTGTGAAAAGTTTTACATGTGGCTGTCACTGTACTCATCAGGAATATAAACTTCTGTACTGGCAGGTGGGACACCAGTCCTCACAGTCTTGCTGGTTTTAAGCTATGTTCATTGTCGTGTTCTATGAATGGCGCAACAGATTACGTTATGTTACGCATTAGAACGACCTATTTTTTCTGTTTCTACCATGATGTGATCTAATGGCCCCCCAGCAAGAACACTGCTGTGAGCTGTCACTCGTGCTTGCTGCCTGACAATGTCACAAAACATTGTGGATTCCTGTTATGTGTCCAGAACTATTTCATGATAATATTAAATCTATTTAATGTCAATCCATAAAAACCATGGCTTCCTGTACCATAAACAAAACATTCAATAGTGGCAAGCCCCCAACAATGAGAAAGGATAGGAAACAGGATAGGACATAACTCTCTTTCCTTTCTTCTCCGTTTCTACACACTCCTCCCCTGTCATAGTTATGGTAGCATGTTAACCTCTTCACCATGTGGAATACATGCTTCACAGCTGTGTTGAAAAATATGAAGAAACATCCAGATGCTTCAGCCATAATTAATAGAAACAAACCTTATGGGAAGGGCAGTAGAATCCATGCTTCCATGTTTTAGCCAATCTCTGTTAGACAGCTGGATAAAGCCCAACCCAGGCAGACAGGCTATTCCATAATGACCTGCTGCAGACTTCTTATATCATCATCTACTGCTGGCACAATCCGGATGGGATAGCTGAACCATGTCTATGACACAGTCTGGGAAGACTTGGATTTAAAAAGCTTGATGCAGATAAACTTACACCTGCCTCTGTACTTAGGTGAATGACCCAAAATAGATGTGTCTGCAAACATGTCTGAAAACTGCCTAAGAATACATTGTCTCACAAAAATTTTAGTAATTTCTTGCTGGGCTGGAATTTTCAAGAGAAAAATTTTTTTCCAAGGCATTTTATTCACTTTAATTTCTACCTGGAAAGCATGGGAGCAGCCAGAAAGAGAAGGAAACAAAAGGGGAAAGAAAAAAGGGAAGAAAAGGAAAAAAAGGTTATTTCCAATAAAACGTATAAATAAAATATTTTACCTACTCTGAATTGTTTGGGTTGATAATATATGAAAGATTAAGTAGCTAGGTTTTGTTCATCCTCCATGTAAACTACTTCCCCGTGTTCTTAATTAGTTTGCCTCCCATAAGTAACATTGCCAACAAGGGAAACAGAAGTCAAAGTGTGGAAACAAGGGAGATTTCAATTGCTATATTTTGTTGTAAGTAATAACTCAGCATCTGTGGATTCAGGAGCATCAGGGCTGTAAATCCACATAAAGCTGAATGTTATGAATGGGAGCTGTCTCGTCTTTCCCGATCTCCCATCTATTCCTGTCCCCACATTCAGATATGCTCCACACACAGCAATTCATCCTCTCTCGCCGCTTTGCTTTCTGCAAACAGCTGCTCAGGCTGTCCACAGTGACAGGTCATTAGTGGGCAGTTATTTTTTTCAGGACGGAGCGCACAGGAGTGGCAGTGCTATAAAAGCTTCTCTGCAGAGCCCCATGAACTGATCTGGGCAGAGCTCTGTCCCAATTTGCTGTGCTTCCTATTCGCAAAGACTGTCTTGAAAGCTCTGCGCCTTGTTGCTCACCTGCAGCGGTCCTGTTTGATCACGTCCTAGGATTTTCAAACAGCTCAGTCCACAGCACCAGCTGCACAGCTGTTGCTATTCTGCTGCTGGTCTTGTCACCATCACCCTCATAAACCACATTCAGTTAGCTGGTATGACTACACCTACTGTGCTTGCACATGTGGTACCATTATTTCAATTAAAGGTGTGAAGCCATTTCTCTTACAGGAATAAGCTTTAACTGTAAAAGTCCTGTTCTAATTCTACAGTTGTGCATGCACTAGGAGAGTGTACAACTTTAACTGCCTGGTACCATCAATGCAGCACTATTTATTGCAAGGAGATGTGGCTTTAATCCTGAACAACAGTGTTAATTTGCTATTTGATTCATGCAACCCTTCCCATCATCTGCTAATTCATCTCCAAAGATATCTCCCACCATTCCAGCTGATGAGCATCTGTGCACTTCTGAGAGATTTTTATTTGGGAATATATTGCTATGATCCTCTAGTTTCTTATTCTAAAGGAGTACTGGCAAACTTGATGATATTAAATATTTTCTTCAAATCTCTCCAAACCTGCCAACCTTCTCTTCTACATTCCCCACCCCATAACTCCTGATTACTGAATTATTAGTGTCTCCCTAGCAGCTTTTTGCATCTAATCAGTTAGGTTCTCTACCTTCTGCATTTGCAGGGTGATTACACTGTTTTACATCCCAGACTATCATCTTGAGAGCAATTAAAAGATCACAAGAACTGACTGGATTAGCAGAGGAGGAAGGAGCAGATTACAACACAGAGAGGGAAGTTTTAACCTCTTTTCCTTTACTACCAAACAATTCTCCTGGATTTCACAGATTTCCTTTAACTGTTGCATTGCTGCCCAAGAGTCCAGACAGAAGTAACTGCCTTACAGCTTCCGCGCTGCCAGCTACAGTGAGGACCCATAGCCAAAGCATGCCTGCTGTGTTGTGCGGTCTTCTGCACCAGAGGTTTTCAGCTTGGGCCCATGAGCTACTTTTTAAGGATCAGCAGATGAGACAAAAGATCTACCGTACTGTCAAGGAAGCCTCTGTTCACCACATAACAATTTGTGCCTTCACTAGGAAACCTGGATGAATCTGCAAGCCCAGAGAAGGTTGGAGACCACAGGAAAAATGAACAGAATATGCTCCTCATAACAGCACTTTTTCCAAGCCTGTCCTACATCTATTTCACCTAAGAGCTAAAAAAAGGGCCAGTTACTCAGGGCAAGAAACCATGGATCCTGCAGCCTGACCTCTGCTCTGGAGCCTTCCCCCAGCAGGACTAGTTTCTGATCACCCTCAGCACTGAGACAGATCTAAGAAACCTTCCTCCTCCTTACTGGTCTCTTAGGAGCCTCTTTCAGAGACTCTTAAGAGTTAATAAATTGATCTCCACCATCGCCTATGAACTATATGAAGTTACACCAGCAGCAAATTTGGCACATCTGACTTTATAATACATTGGGCTAATTCTTCTTTACAGTGTTCAAATCCAAAAAAACAGCCAGGTGAAGATAGAGAGAAGCGCTGCTACTAATAGAAAAAGCAGGCTTTTCCCAGTCTTTACAATTTGTTATTATCATTCCTTCTGGACACTAACAAGTAGCAAAATAAGTCCTAGAGGCTGTTGCAACAGTACCCTGTGAGTCCCTGAAAGATAAACATGACAAAAATACAGGAGTCAGACATCCAGGCTATTAGGATGATAGCTAATTTTGTCCTCGCATTATTAGAATTTGAACTACAGATAAGCTAAGCAGGGGCTGCATGCCTATCAAGCCAAAATCAACATGGGGTGCATGAGCTGCTAATTTTCTTCTTTGCTGCATGCAAGCAGTAGAGGGAGAAAGGAGGCGAGAGAAGGAAAGAGACTCTTCTTCAGTGATTTGAATCCAATGCTGGAGCGTTCAACAAAACATTCCTTCCCAGGATTTAAATTCTCCCTTTGGTGAACACCTAGTGACTCAGTGGGATTTGCTAAGCTTCCATTTGAAGCTAGAGAAAAGTAATCTCACTCTTTATTTCTTCCCCCTCCCTGTGCTACACCCCTCTAATCATGATAAATATATCTAAACATGCCTGATTAAGCCAGACAGACAATGTGCCCCTAATCTGAACTGATCAGGGCTCTGGAGCTGCCAAAGTGAACCCGCTGTCTCTCTATCAGACAGAGCAATAAGGGGTCGGTAATGCAGCTCCATTAAACTGCTTCCCACAGAATCAATTTTCCCTGACTGCTCCTAAAGAGCAGACACTTGAGGAATGCCGCCTGATGGGAAGTTGCTTTGAACAGTCTCTTTTGGCACAATTGTCAAGCAGCTCCTTCTTAAGCCCTCCAGACAAACAACTAAAGTATGAAAAATGTAGCCACTTCCTCCTATGTTACTTTTAAAAAAACCTCCTCATGCCTTATCTAGCTAACTGCCTCTCAATTTTTCTCATCTTTTTGTGATGAGCTTCAGCGCTGGCCGATATGTGTTGTACTGCAGGTGTGTGGTTATCAGAATAACAATCCTGTTCCCACTGTGCATGTGCATACGTACACAAGGGATCTGCTTCTGCGTACAGGTGAAGCTTGCACTTTGTGGAGTCGCAGAACTCAGGGCCGTGACAGACTGTTATATCAATATACCATATCGATATATCAACATACCATGTGCATTTAGCATATTTGCACTAATATTGGAAGTTCATTGTAAGATAGATGGGTATAGGTCAGAATAAGTGCAAGAATGTACACCTCCGAATTTGTTCTGGAGACTAGGCAAGTGTACATACATCTGCTTTCATGCAGGTGTAGCCCTCTACGATCTTTAGCCTCCAAGATCTACTCATGGTAAAAACTGCAGTCGAGAGGGATCAAGAGTCATCAGACCCTGTTTGGGCTCTGTGAAATCCTGGGACTACTTATCCTAAAATTGGTCTTTGGTATAATTACAAGCACCTTCAAAGCCTCTCTGAATCACATCACCTGAGAACAGCTCCAAGGAATGATTCTGCTAGCAGCAAGTTAGATGGAGAATTATACTTCTCTAATCATACAAAAGACTGGGATGAGGAGTGATGTTATATTTCAGACATGTTTCCTATCAGGCAGGACTTTCCAAAAGTCACTTTGAACGCAAAGGAGTCAAAACAGAAGCAAGAATCTGGTACTATGAGACTTCATTAAAAACAAGCAACCAATCACAGACAGTAAAACCCACCTACAATTAGATCCAGATACTCCAAGGTGCTTTCCTTGTATTTGGGTATCTAAATATGGGGAAGAATACTCAAGATTCATTATCTCCCATTCTGACTCTCAGAGAGAGATTTCCAAAAAAACGTACAGTATCTAACATGCCGTTCTGTAAATCTGAACTCTTGTACTGTAACCAAGAGCCAAGCAAGTCTGGTGTTCATGCAGGTCTGCATATGAATACACACTGGATGTGCAAATGAATGGTAAATTCCCTTTGTCTATGCGTGATCATGCATCTCACAATGTGAAATGGGAATCTAGAAAAGAAAATATCTGTAAATATTTGTGCTAAAGTAGGAGTAAGTTCACCTTATGTCTTTGGTTCATTTCCACAGCAGTTAAGAAACTCCTCTTTTCATACATAAAAGATGAAGGGTACAACAGAAGGCTATCATTTCTTTATTTCTGGGCATAGCACAGCCTAGGGAATTTATTACATTAAGGCATTAATCCAATCTGGTAAAAATAGTTTTTAATCTTATATTGGACTCTAATGTATAGCAATATATTTGAGTGGGATATGTGAACAAAATGATATGAAAATCTGCTAGCATATACTGCTGGGTATATAATATTACATTTCAAATCATCTACTGCATGTTTCTTTGATCAGGCTGATAAAATTGTGTGTAAAATGGGAAGAGAGCAAGATCAGTGATGAAACTGCTATTTTTCCTTGGTATTTTTTGTGTAAGACTAATCTTGGCAGCACAGATAATTGTGCAAAATATGGAACTCTAGTACTAAAATTACATTGTGTGCCAACTGATATGATTTTGCACAAAAATGGAACTACAGTTAGCTCAGTAAGAAAAAGCAACGTTTCTTTGTCCTTTTAACCATAATCTATTTTTGTACAAAATCGCACCTGACTGCACAAATTGTGGGTTTTTTACTGAAAAGTTTGCCTCACCTCTTTTCCCTTGTATATTTTTTCCTCTCCTCTTGTGTTTTTATGAAAGAATGAAATATAAATGTCTAGTTCAACATATATTTAGCTATGATAATTGAAACATAAACATACAAAATCTGACAAATAGGTTCTCAGAGCCCTCTTATCTTGGACATGTTATACATAATTTCAGCTCACAGCCATCTTTGTTATGAGAAGAAGATCTGATACACTTAATATACAAAGCTTCACATTTAAGTAAGGACAGAGAAATTGAAATGCTACTAGTGGTATCTGCCATGTGGTATAATGAGCACTGCTGTGATACCTTCATTGCATAATGTCACCACTTGCGTATTTACCTTCCAAGCCTCTCTGTTTTATTAACTATGTTTTTTCTGCTTAATGGATCTTCACAGCTCAACTTCCATTTAAAACACAGAACCCCTTTTACAAGGCCTAAGTGCTACAAAACAGCCTTTCTATAAATTAAAGTCAGCCCATGTGCATCTGCATTTGGGAATGCTTCTGAAAGGGTTTTAAAAGCAATCAATTACAATAATTCATACATTTAAAGATGCAACTCCAACAACCAATCCAACTTTTCTTCTCATTATAAGGTAAATGTGAATGCCAGCTTGTTACTATTCCTGGGGTTTGTCTCTGCACAGCAATCGCACCATTTTAAGTAGAAGTGTGGAACATATTTTATGTTTGTCTATGCATTTTTTAGTTCATTTGGATTATGATACCTTTGAAATTAAAGTGCAGCAGCAGTTCCTGAATGATTTAACATGTAGACATTTTTACTCTGAAGTAGGAACAACTCGTTCTTGTTTATCTTAATCCAAAATTGAGTTGTATCAAATTGGAATAGGTTCTCATCATCTGGAATAAAAATACCCAGGTCATACCCTGATGTCGGAATATCAGTTACTAAACTAATGTGCATACTAAGACTTAATAAAACACATAATGTTCCTTAGGTAGAGCAGGCCTAACATCCCACGTTTCCCGTTGCCACAGCGTGGGCACCTTTGTGGCAACGAGGCTACCTGGAACCTCACCGTATAACCCCTGTCCACCCTGCAAAAATAATCACGGTCCCACTCCTTCAGTGAGCAAGTGATCGACGGCTCCTCTGCAGCAGGGAACCGCACAGCCTTCAGGCTATTCAATAGATTGCATGTGGCAAAAAGGGAACACTGCGCAAAGGGTGTGAATGAGTCATTCGACATTTCAGGTTGACTGAAGTCATTCTGCTACATTTATTTCTAATCTTGATGTGCTATCCACATTTGCAAGTTAAGCAGCATGGGAAGAAAGAGATTTAATTTGCTACAATACACACGTGGAACACAGCAGACTGCATGCGTGTGAGAACGTGGGATTACACGCATGACTGGGTGACTGCAGCATCACGTGAAGTGCCTTTTCTACCCTCATACAGGAGCGGGCATTCTGCACGCAAGCCTGAACACATCTGAGCAAAAGTATGTTTGAACATGTGTGTCTCTAGGGGTCTGATTATAAATGAAAGATGTTCACTTGCAGTATGCCTGAATGGAGGAACAGAGGTCCCACGAGCATACCTCAGGTGACGTGTGTGTTGTGTTTTCTTTGGCAAATACAAACCTGAGCAGGGAACGAGCTGGTCTGTGTACACTTGGAGGGTAGGTGCGTGTGTTGTGTGCATGTAGGTGACAAGGAGCATGCATGAGCATGAGCAGGGCTCAGTTCAAGCTGGAATTTATACAGTAGTCAAACATCATCAGCAGTGAACCACCTACTTAAAGATTTCCATGGGAAGAATACATGGTAACCTCTTAAAGTATGATCTGGCCTAACACTATGCTCCTTCACTCCTGGCCATACTTCCAGTTTAAAGCTCAGGTTTGCAGAGTCTGATGTCTTACAGCTCACCCCGAAGTCTGTTTGATCCATGCATATTTAGCAACTTTAAGCATTAAGCCATCCTAAAGTACATGCTCACCTCTGGGGCTTAGGAGCCTCAGTTCAAGCACTTGAGTTTGAAACTCTGGAAAAAGACACAGACTTAGCTCTCATTTAAGAAAAAAATAGCTATTGGTATGGAGACAAAGATCACGACACTGGTGAAATGCCTCACAGGAAACATTTTCCAAGGGTGAAGAGGCAAACATAAGATACTTCATGAGTTACTCAAGGCTATGCCACAAGGACTCAGTGCTTTAAACTGAAGATGGAGAATCTTGCTGCAAACACGGAATCAGTGGGCCACACATGAACTAATTCTTGAGGAGATGAAGTATCGGTCGGGTGGGGCAAGCAGAGCTCTGGTATCTTGCCTCAAGCTAAAAACAGTCAGGTTTGGTTTTGCACAGAGCTAACAATGCATTTGCATCCAGAGCAACACACTGGCAGCATGTTGCATAGGTAAAGGGCACCGCTAAGATCTGCGTTATTATTTTTTTTTTGGTAATGTCCAAATTATTGTGTCCTTTAAATTACTAAGATTTGCTTACTGCACAAAGCACCGCAGATCTTCCCCCTGCCTCTATTCTGCAAGTTATTGATACCACACTTAATTAACCTTGGTGAGCGAATATAGGATGGACATTGTCTTTTTCAGTTTCGGCCATTTTTGCTTAGTGCCACAGTTTGCATATAAACCACTGAATGGTGGTACTTAAATCTCCAAGTAAAATTGATTTAATGGAAGCAAAAGTGCACATTCATGATGTTTGTATTCATATGAAGTTTCATACGCTTCATTATCTGAAAGCCTAAACATTGGGCCTAGTCTACACAGATTCTGTCCTATTAAATAAAGAAGTGAGTGCAATTCTGGTTCAAAAAGTTTATAGAAAATACATTCTTATATTTGTTTGGGTGGCAACTGCAGGCATTTTACTGCAATTCTGACTTGCCCACTGTGCTTGTATTGGCTTTGTGCGAAGATAAAAAGGAATGAGATGAAATCCAATTTTTATTGGCGAGTCCACTCCAAGGCACACTTATTGAGGTACATAAAGGTCTAGCAGCCATTGGAACTGGAGTTGAAATGAGGGGAGACTCCACACAAAAGGACTCCGCATAACCCATGAGGGTCTTGAGTAGCAGTGGGAACTCTGGATGTGCCGAGGATACCATAGCATAGGAAATGAGGGCAGAAGCACAACATGATCTACAACAGCTATGAAGCAGTTCACAGATCCCCCAAGAACCGGCTTTGGTCCCACCAGCTCACTTAACTATGAGAGCACAGCCATTTTACCTTGAATTTGTTCTCAGGCTGAGAAATGGGTGTGTACTCATTTAAAGAAGCCAGCTGTTGCATTCAACATCACATTATGGTTTATGAGAGGAGGACAACATGCTATTTCTTCCACAACATAATAAAACATCGTGTACAGTTGTTCCTACAGTTATGCTCCAGAATACACTGTGCTAACGGCAGTGTTGTTGCCTAAGAACCACCTCATGAAAAACAGTTGAAAGCAAAAAGAAAAATAATTGGGGAATTGATATCATATTGACAGTTGGTTGGATTGGTTATTATGTTTTTATGTTACATCGCTTTTCCTTACCCTTTCACCACCTTTCCTACTCATAAGGCAAACTGAAGCAAATTATATCCTTCCATATGGTGCAACTTAACAAAAACCAATGGGTCAGAGCAGTTTATAGAATCATACAATATTTAGATTAAAAGGGATCTGTGGAGATCATCCAGTTCAAGCCTCTGCTCACAGCAGGGTTAACTTTGAAATTATACAAGATGGGAATGTAACCTGATTTTTCTACAGTGACTACTCTAATGGAACACCAGTCTCATTCAGGCAATGATACAAATTATGTGCATGTCTAGATTGAAGACATATGGAAAATCATTTAGGTAGAAGATCTGCATCAAATGATTTGAGATTTCCTTTCAATATGCATTCATAAGATGATATTGACTTCAGTGCTAGACTCCAATTATACAGCTGCATATTATCAAAATACACTAAAATGAAGCTAGCATTACAATCATTTCCCAACTTCTGTATACTTAAAACCCTCATTATGTAACTTTAAAAAAATGTTTATTTATAGGTAGAATTCAGAAAACAAGGCAATAAAGGAAAGAAGGACAAAATTCAAGAACAGAAAAAAAATTACTTGGCTAGGTACTGTGGAAAATGCTGTGTCATGTACCTCATACAGCCTTCAAGAAGGTGCTCCTCTTCTACATACCTTCGAAAGTCTGCAGAAGAAAGTTTTGAGAGCTGCAAACAGTAAGAACCATGCAGCTCTCACCCTTCAAGATGCATCGTGAATGTGGTAAGGGCTCTGCTGTGAGAAACCTGCCAGTGGCAAGAATTACTCGTCACAAGACTTAAACAAGGCCTGTGCACTGCTACGAAGAGCTTTAGCCCCTCAAAATAGGGATTGGTGTGATTACTTCTAGGATAAATGGGGTGAATTTTATCCAAATTGAATAAATCCAAAACTATTATCAACAGTGCAATTCCGCTTCCATATGAAAAACCAAAACCCTATGATGCTCACTGCACTTCCATTTTCTATTCCGTTCTCTATCAGTTTCTTCTACTTCTATCTACTTGCTATCACATTTAAGAAACTGCAATATTCAGATTCATTACTATTGCATATCTTGCTGTATTTGATTATGCTAGGCTGTCTCTTTTGTCTTGAAGATGAGCCTTGCTTTTTAGTTTAGCTTAGTTATATTTAATAAAGTGATCATCTTTGTAAAAGAAACTAATCCTCAAACATCCCCAAAGCATTCACTGAATTTTGGGATACTGTTTTCTTGGTTGCTCTGTCTGAAAGTGGTTGGACTTTGCTTATCTCTGCAGCTGGTCAAGGGAGAAAATAGATGCTCAGCCCTTCCAAAGCTCGAGTCAATTAGGCATCTGAGATTGCATAGCAGAAGATGCATTCAAACCCACCCCTCTAAAAATGTAATGCCAGGATTGTCTAGACTGAACAGAAGAACATTTCAAAAGAACATCCTGCTCAAAAGCTAAAAAACATTTCAAATAAAAAAGTAAAATTAAACACACCAAACAGAAACTGTTCAAACCAGCAGTAATTCATTAAGAAAGTAACCACTGTTCACCCCAAGAGATTCCCAAAGCATTTCACAAATCATGAATTAAATTCAGACTCACTTTGTATTTCTGGTATCCCAATAGGCTTCATCAGAGGGGGATGCAGCAGTGCTGGGCAGGGGCCACACGCTGCTGTAGTTTCTCCCTGGCATCTTTAAAGGATTACAGCTGCTCCTTTGGCTTCTCTTGCTAAAACTACCCAGCACTTTAATTAAGAAGCCCTATTATAGGCTCTTTTTTTGCAGCAGCCTCACTGAGAATAACACTTCTCTGGACACCTCTGGTATAGGCTAGCTGAGCTGGTAAGCCTGAATGTTAAAATATGATGACTGTGTCCTTTGACCTCAGCTTTACCCTGGAGGGTACCTCCAGTTTGGCTGCCACTTTCCTTGGCTCTGTATCTATCCGTTCACTGAACAATGAAATCCATCCTCCAGTGCCTTTCAGCAGTGCACAGCAGGTTAGGAGCAGAAGCAACAACTGCCCAATTAAGGATAATTGATGACCACAGGCAATCATCCTACAGTTGCAGGTCTCGCGTGCAAGAAATGTGTTAGGGCATATCATTCAGTATTGACGCAGGGGAAAGGGTTTGATTCTCTCCGAGTCACTAACACCATCTCCTGAAGTGGTGAGGGTTTCCTTAGAAATCTCCTCTAAATTACCAGATGAAATCACAAAGTGCTTAGAAGACTCAAAGCAGTGGCTACAAGTGTGCTGCCGTTCCCAGTGTCTCTGTAAGTTATGGTATACAAAGAAGGGTAAAAGCTCTTTAGCTGGCTGTGGAGAGGGAAGGAATCCTTCAGCTGAGAGCAGCACCCCTGCAGATTTATTACAGTGAGACAGTAATAATACAGGTAAAAGCAGGTGTGGGGAGCTTTGAGGCACTCCAAAGAGATAGAAATCAAGCCAGAAAAAGGACCTCTTAACCTGGAGTACCAACAGCTGCCCGAAGAACCATCCTGAAATGACTGCCCTGGTACACCACCACTGGGAGAGCTCCTCATTCAAACAAGGCCTTCATCTTTCCTCCCTTCTGCTTCCCACTCTTCACTTACTCTCTTTAGCTCTCTTTAGAATGAGAGCGTGCTGGGGCCTGGGTTTTCTTCTGCTATGACTTTGCCTGCACCTCAAGAACTGATGTGTTTAGTTGTTTTTTGTTGGGTTGTTTGGGGTTTTTTTAATCAAGACAGCTACTGCATAGTAAATTCCCAGTGGAATTATTACCTTGATGCAGCTGTTTGAGGTACCTTCCAGGCAGGTGTATTGCGTTGACCACAGCTAGCCTCGTTGCAATAAAATCACCTGTGCTTTCTCTTCCCTGAGATTCCACAATGAGGAATATACCTGAAGTAATTAAGTACCACTTAAATATTAAAGCACTGCTTGGTTTTGGCAATGAAGACATAACCTCTGTCAGTGCAGAGCATCCAGTGTCAACAGTGTCTGAAAGTCAGTTGAAGCCTTTATGTAAAGGAACTAATTAATAATAAAGCTCAGGATGCTTAAAGAGCTGACCCTCAGAAGCCCTGGAGACTTAAGAAATATTTCTAAACCCATTCTGCAGTTGCAGTTATTAATGAATGATTAATTTCTACAGACATCATCTTGCGGTTGCTTCAACCCCATTTCCCACAGTGACCTCAACAGTCAAGGGGAGCAAATCAGAACAGTTTTGAAGAACAGTTAAAAAAATAGAAGTAAAATTAATTAGTATATAGTATGGAGGTACTTATCATGACTGTGTACTCACAGCTTATCTGAGTTTTGCATTTAAAATAAGGATTTCATGGTTTTGCTATGTATGAGAAGCACAGCATACATTAAGAATTACAGTACTAACTATAAGGGCACATAATGAATTTCCTGAGAAGTTACAAGTAAACCTATTAGCTAATTTATTAAGTAAAATTATTCTTAAATATGGTTTGTCTAAGAAACTCAACACTTTGGGTTTGATCTTTTGTTTGTTTCTGTAGCCTCAATACTGGATTGATTAATACAGATGTTTATACTACTTAAAGATCACAAAAACCTTGCATTGACAACATATGAAGATTTTTCCAAGATTTTTTTTTACCTCTGTGATAGTTCTTACAAAAAATTTTCCCTTCAAAAAAAGCCTGGTGTTTAATTTATTCGTCCGGACGATGCTACAAATGGAGCTTTCAAGATACTTGAGCTGCCCACAGCTAGAATGGCCCTTTCAAAATGTTCATCGCTTCACACCGGGATTCTCAGTAGGCACCAGAGCCGCCACCATCTTTCAGCAGGGACACTTGGCTTCACTTCTGTTGTTAACAGAGGGAAGCAGCTGCTGCTCCGAATGATGAAACTCTTAACTGCGAGCAGTGGTATCAGCCCCACTGAGAACTGCCTTCTGATGTCATGGGAAAGGAAAAATGTTTTCTTGAACATCATTTAAAGCTAATCTGACAACGCAAACATTCAGAAGCTTTGATTATCGAAAGGGCTCGTTACAGCATAAGGAGAAGAGAGCATTAAACCATTTAGGCATGTAGTACAGGTGTAATTACTTGGGATATAGGAGACAGCAATATATGCTGTATCAAGTCAGTAGGCAAAGGATGCAGGTGCTGTACATGGCCTCTGCTGAAGGTAATGATATGATTATGACAACGCCTATATAATTTTCAGCGATGTAATATTGCATGCCTATTCACCCCCTTCTACTAAGAATGTCGAAGTACTTGATGACTTCAATGAATTAAGATTCACCTTCTGCTGAAGATGGGAAGGTATTTTCAGACTAGATTCAGTTCTCTTTGACAGTAGAGTAAATAGGGATAATTTTTGTTTGCTTTGATGGATTTAATCTCAGAGATCTGTTACACTATTAGAATTACCAAGAAAGGAGAATCCAAGCACATAATGGTTCAACGATGGCATTATTTCTGTCAGTGTAATGAAAATACAGCTTGAAACTTAATAATACAACTTGAAACTGTAAACTAATCACCCTGTTAGAGTTAGAAAGTGTTGTTCCATCCCCATGTAGAGCTCTGCACACTTGGTTGATAGAGGGTTTGGTCACCTTTCTCAGGATCATTATGTTTTGACCCCTATTTGGGTAGCATACTGGACATGACAGACGAATAGTCTGATCTGGTACAGCAAATGCCATGCACAAACAGACAGAATGCCTCCAGTATCCTATCTTTATACGCTACATACTTCTGCATGAGAAAAACTTACCAGGGTACATTCATGCACAGACACAATTTTAGAAGTTTGTCCACATCGTAAGATAATCCCTGTTTAGATTGCAGGGTTATGGAGTGTTTCTCCTGTGCCAGAACTCAGCTGTACCTTGGAGAGGCTACAGCCTGGAAACATGATGTTATTTATGTAGCTAGTTTCTTAAAAATAAAAAAGGAACGCCAGAGCTCTGAGGGTTACTGGTGGATTTGTCATGATGAGATAATTAAAAAAAAATTGGGGAACTAGAAAGGAAAGTCTAGAGAACGTAAGGCATACAGTGCCTCAGGGAAAAAAATATGCATGTAATTAGTACTGTATACTGCTCCGAAAAGATAAAGCCATATGTAAAAAAGGTTAGAGTCAGGGAGAGGGAGGAAGGGTGGATCCTGGAGCTCCAAGAGAGGGAAAAAAGATTTTCATCATGTATTGGCGCATACTGTTCATTTAGGCATTCGAGTAATTTTCTTTCGTCTCATAATATTTCACAGTACTGACCTGTGATCTTAGTGCCAGGATAATGTGTTCATTCTTAGCAAGCTTATTCCTCAAAGGTTAGCCTCCCCTGCTTAGATGTTATTTAAATAGTACTTTAGCATGGTTCCCTAATCAGCAGAACAATTAAAAAAATTTACGGCTACAGGAAGAACTCAGGCCTTTCCAAGCTCACTTTACAGCAACTATGCTTCAGAGATAGCGTTCTGGGCTAAAGCCGAAAGAAAAGAAAGATGCCCTTTCTCTCACCCAGATTATCCAGCTGGGTAAATCTGACGTCCATGGGACAGCAGTGATCAAACATCAGAAGCATTTGAGTAAAGCATCAACCCACTAGAATCCCACTATCATGGGAATCAGTTTGTACCCTGAAGCATGAAGACCATAGTACCTAGACTTGTTAGCCTAGTTAATATCACTACTAATTCTACTCATGTTTGTGCAAGTCTCTCTCCCCCCCCTCCAAACCTCTAAA
>JAVJGG010000024.1:27660382-27679624 GCA_035590195.1 Aviceda cuculoides | reverse complement strand
CCATGGTGAGGCAGGCTGTCCCCCTGCAGCCCAGGGAGGTCCACGGGGGAGCAGATCTCCACCTGCAGCCCGGGGAGCTGAGCAGTGTGCTCCTGAAGGACTGCAGCCCAGGGAAGGGACCCACGCTGGAACAGTTCGTGAAGGACTGCAGCCCGTGGGAAGGACCCACGTTGGAGGAGTTCGTGAAGGGCTGTCTCCTGCGGGAAGGACCCCACGGTGGAGCAGGGGATGAGTGAGGAGTCCTGCCCCTGAGGAGGAAGGAGCGACAAGGTGTGAGGAACCAACCCCAGCCCCCATTCCCCATCCCTCTGCGCTGCCGGGGGGAGGAGGGGGAGAGAACCGGGAGTGGGGTTGAGGCGGGAAGGAAGGAGGGCTGGGGGGAAGGTGTTCTAAGGTTTGGTTTTACTTCTCACTACCCTACTCTGATTCGATTGGTAATAAATTAAATTAATTTTCCCCAAGCTGCGTCTGTTTTGCCTGTGATGGTAACTGGCGAGTCATCTCTCCCTGTCCTTGTCTCGAACCATGAGCCTTTCATTACATTTTCTCTCCCCTGTCCCACTGAGGTGCGGGGAGTGATGGAGCAGCTTTGGTGGGCACCTGACATCCAGCCAGGGTCAACCCACCACACATATTTAATACTGTCTTACATCATGGATAATCCTGCTTAAATCTATCAGGTGCTACCTAATATGAATAAAAATATCACAACTTGACTCAGCAACAGGGACAGGGGTTTAGGCTAGTTGACTAAATTGGTCTGGCACCTGGCTACCAGTCAGCAGAAATGAAGCCCCCTAGAATGTAAAATGCTGTGTAATTTGCAGGACTACGTTTATTAATAGTGAATAAATGCATAATAATGTATATGTATAAAATTGTGTGGGTAGTCTGGGGCAAAACTCTTTACCCCCTTAATGCTACATTGGATGCCTGGCTCCTAGTTTCTGCACAAAAAGACTATTTTTAAGCTAGTTAATTAGTATCTGGTTATCAATGTCTTACATCTGTCAAGTGTAAGAAATATTTCACCTAGCTAGTTAAAATGTTCAATTTGGAAGCTGTTTTTATACATGAATATACCGTCCATATTACTCAAGGTATGTGCGTAATGACAGAGCGCTGAAAGATTTCAAAGCATTGAAGAACCAAAGGTCTTCAAGGTAAGGCAAACATGCCTGCGCTCTTCCCTTAATTTCAGAAATAGGGAAGGGCACTCATATGACCTATATTGAAACTGGCAGACTGGAAAAAAAAAAAAATTCTATGAAATTATCAAGCAGCTACTCATTCCTTAGAGTTTACGGTAGAGAATACAGAGCATGGCTGGAACTGAATTCAGCCGCTGGGTAAATGAGATTTTCAACAACTGAATTGCAGAGCAGCAGGAGAAAAGAGGAATAAAAAGAGGAAGAAAATTCAAACCCGAAAGATTTTATCTGTCCTTAGAGAGGCACTTTTTAAACAAATTGTAACCAGTTATAACTCTACACTGTATGACTCTGAGGACATATTCTCCAGCCAAGGCAACTAATTCTTTGTGCACTCAGGAGGGGAGCAATATGCCCCCAAATATTTTACGACATGAGGAAATGGAGGGCAGCCTCATCTCTGTCTTATTCCTACCTGCCTGTGGTGATTATTTCAGTGGGGTTTGTGAAGACCTGCTGTAACTGGTTTGCCACCTTCTTGAATACAAATAATTTCCTATAAATTGTGCCCCCTGCTTTTCAAAGAGGTTTGGAAATGATATATTTTTTTGTTTTAAAAACATTATTATATTATGGCAATATTCGACCAGATTCTTGCCAAGTTTCTTATTAGTATCAGCAGCATCCACCACAATCCAACTCTTCCCTCTGCTCAGCAACCTGCCTTCTCAGTGGATGATATGACTTGGCATGGATAAAATCTTATTAGCGATGCCCACACGTGCTGTGCAAGGGCTTGTACGTGATCCATAGTGCTGAAGGAAGACACACAATCTGATTACAAAAGGGGATTTTGTAAAGGGTTCATCTCTATGGTTGCTCAGTCAGTACAGGCAAAGCTTGCACATCTCTTTTTTTAAATGGTGTGAGATAAAATCTGCTTCAGTCCATTCTGATTTCCATGCTTAGCCCACAGGTATTTAGGAAAGCAGGGCTTTCCTTTTCCTACTTTTTCATGCTTTGTAATACTAATACTTAGTGTTTAGAAAGCACTTTACTATTTCAACTTGCTGTCTAATTAAATATCACTATAAGGTACTAACTAGCCTAGAAAGGTACCAGTTATTCAGGCATAGTACTGCACAATGATATCTGATATTTTGCACTTCTGTTCTAAAAATTGGGAACTACTGTGTTTTCTCACAATATGATAGCAGCAGGGAAGCACTGACTTTTTAACAGTACTGACATTAGGTGGTATTCTTCCTGACGTTAGGGGCCTAATTCGTATTGATGGGAGCACTACTGTAAGGCAACGTAAAGAGGGGTTTAGGTGTTTGAACACTACCAGGTAGTTTCATTCCCAGTTTTGCATCCTGTGCCATGTTCCCCGGTTGCTTAACCTGCTTGCATGTTAGAATGCTCCTGAGCTCCAGCTGGAACCAAATCTGGAAGTCCTCCTTATAATGAAGTCTGAGAACACTTTAGATGTGATTGTGGACCATGCCTAGAGCAGCCGATTCCAACGTGTCCTGACAGTCCTTCCCGGTATGGCTCTGAGCATGTGTGAAATACTGTCAGCAACAAACTACAAAAACACAATGCTGGCAAACTAAATATCAGCCTTAACATTGTATGGTCATCTATCACCGAATCACAAAATGGTTGAGATTGGAAGGGACCTCTGGAGACCATCTGGTGCAAACCTATGCTCAAGCCCATCCACATAGAGCCAATTGCCCAGGACCATGTCCAGACAGCTTTGGAATATCTCCAAGTGAGAGACTCCAAACCTCCCTGGGCAACCTGTGCCAGTGCTTGGTCACCCTCACAGTAAAAAGTGTTTTCTGATGTTCAGATGGAGCCTCCCGTGGTTCAGTTTCTGTGCACTGCCTCTGGTCCTGTCAGTTAAAGGGGATGGAGCAGCCTGCAGTGAGCCAAGCAGATGGAAGCTAATTGATGTGTTTCATTCCTGTACCCAACTGAAGTGGGCACAGGACTATCCCTCACAAAATCTTTGGTTCCTTTCAGGGAAGGAAAGATGCAAGTCTTGCAGCTCATGGTGAAATGTCCTCAGCGCTGTCAGCCACTCCTGGATACAGGCTTTGGCACTGAACATGTCTTTAATTCCAAAGGTGTAAAGTATTACCTTCAGTCAACTTGACAAGCATTTTTCTTCCAAAATTTAGCCTTCAAACCCACAAATCTCAGCAGCAAGTATCTCACAAATCTTTAAAACTGGGCAGTAGCTAGGACCTGCTGCTTTTAACTGTCTTTTAACCTTTGCTGAGTTGCTGTTCTTTAAATGGCTGCTACTGCTAATTTATTGCCCTTCCCAGCATTATCACTTATTATTAATTTATTTAATTGTTTCTTCTCACTTGAATGGCGGAGATAATAGCCGTGTCATAGTGATGCAGCACTAACTCTGGGAACCAGCCCTGGTGAGGTCATGGCTGTGTCACAGCGGACAGAATGTTGGCAGTGGCCGTGGAACAGAGGAGTCATCGAGGTGGCAGCTCAGGACGGGTATAGAGGGCTGCGCCAGGCCAGACTGGGAGGTGAGCAAGGGCTGAGAGGGGAGGGCAGGGATCGCAGGGGCTACCTGTGGTGGTGGTGACATGGCCGGCGGATGGGGTGGGAGGTGGGGAATTAACTTTCCTTGCTTCTCCAGACACCGTGAAGGCATGTGACCAAACCACGACACACTGCTGTCCTCTCCCTTCTTGGCCACTAAGCCGAAGAGCTGTCAATGCGCTACGGGACAGATAAGATAGCGCCTAGCTATACTCCGTCGTGGTCTCACTGGGAGATGGAAGGTCCCCATGGCCCTGGACAAAGGGAGCTCCACGTGCTTTCTCCCTGGTTGGCCGAGGGATGGGTCCCACACGAGCTCCTGGCAACATCCCGAGTGCTGTGGTGGCCACGTCACAGCGGGCAGAGCACTGGTGGTGGCCCAAATCACCGTGGGGTTGGTGACATGGTGGGCCAGGGCAGGTGTCTCCTGGCTGTCAGGGAGAGGTGGGATGGACAGCCTTGGTGTGAGGCTGAGGCTGGGAGAGGCCTGGGCAGGAGGCGGGGGCAGCCCGTGGTGACGGCGGGTGGCTGTTCTGTTTGCTGATCCTCCTGTCTATTAAAGCCTCAGCCTTGGTCAGGGACACGGTGAGATCATGGCATGCTCCTGTCATCTCCCTCCTCTGCCCCCAAGCTAGAGAGTGTCATGACTTCCTGACATCTACCTAAGGACTACAGAAATACAGATAGCCCCTGTCTCTACCCTGTCGTTGTCCCACAAGCAGCTGGATGGTGCCTGCAGCCATTGAGAAAGGGAGCTCCACACCACCTACCTTCTCTGTCTTGAACTTACCTCGAAATACATTTTTTGATTCATGTACCCTTTGGCTGTTTTTTGCTGTCTTTTTTGGGAAACCTTTTGGGGCTTTTCCTTTTGCATACAGATTGCATAAGCCTTGATTTCTTAGGAAGAGCATATTAAGTGTTGTATCTAAGATTAGAGTCTGCAAGCATGGATATGTAAACCAGTTTGCTGCCTTTTTGGAGCAACATAGCAAATATGTATGACAAAGGAAAGAGCAGGTCCTTCAGCAGTGTAACTGAACCCACCTGGCTCCTAGGGAGCTTGTAAGAATCCCTTTCACATCTAGACTTCAAACCTCTGCTGGGCTCTCTAGGATGCAGGAATGAACAAATCTCAGGTTTAGCATCAGAAGAGACAGACCCTGAGCATGGCGGAAAAGCTGAAGGACTCACTTTGATTTATAGGCACCAGCTGTTACACCCTATAATAACTAATTTCATTGAAAGGGCTGAGATCAGTTTCTCCCTAACAAAAAAGTGGAAGGAAAACCTTCAAGTGAAACAGCAGAAAATGCTCTCATTACGAGCCTACAACACCTAGACTGAAAAATCTTTTGCTACCATCCTGGTAGGACTGCTACTGACACAAGAGCAGCTGAACCACTCTCCTCTAGCAAAATAAGCCTTCTTACAAGATGCGCAAGTGCGATGTACTGTGAAGTTGCACAGGAGGACCTGTGCTTTTAAGGATAAGGAACATACTGCGTGGCAGCCAGCTGACCTACGTTTACAGCTGAAGATGTAAAGCTGACCCACAGCTAACCTACAACACAGAAGGAGCGCTAGTGAAACCGACGGTGTCTTTTAAAGTGATAAACCGAGCAGGAGCGGCAGCATAGAGACGGGCTTGTTCTACTGCCGTATGCAAGAAGCGGACCAAGCTGCCGCCAAGCCCTCGGCATCGAAGCTCGCGGAAGCCGCGACGCCCAGCCGCGAACAGGGCTTGCCACGTGAGCCTGGACAACCTTCGCAACCAGCAAGGGGACCAACGGTGGGTTTGTAGGGTTGCTGGGCCATAAAGAGAGCAGAGGAGGAGACAGAAGCGAGACCTCCCCCAAGCGCAGTGGCGATCATCGCATCAGCACAGGGAGAGACTCTCACACACGGGACCAGGTTTTTAACCGCCACCGAACGCAGTAGCTCTGTGGAGATCAGCACGGTGCTGCTTCACGCTGTATGAGGATCTCCCTGCTGGCACAAATCAGCCTTTAGAAAAACGGGATCCCGTTTAGTTTGCCGAGTCCTCCCCCAAATACACTGACTTTTTTTAGCAGAGCCTTCCCTGTCCCTCTGTGGAGCTGCACAGTCTTATGACCGCTAAAGAGCACATGAGCGATTACTGCTACAGTGGAAAAGGAAAGATCTAAAAGAAAAATTGAAAGTTACTACAAAACAAAAATGCATATCCTAAAGCTGCCTATTAAAGACAAACCATAACTGTTAATTAAGCCACCTTGCCTATAGTTAAATTACATGACACCAACACTCCATCCCTGGCAAGCATGAGTGACAGTTCTACACTTTGGAGTTTTATAAGACAAAACCAGAGCAAGGAAAATAGCTTTGCTGTGCTCAACAAATGTATGCAAATTGCCACAGCAGGAAACTATCATTAATAAAGTCCAATTAGAAAGACATCTCCCAGATTACTCAGTGATACTTCTCCTTCCATTTTATTTTTATTTTTTAGAAATCTAACCATCTTTTTTCAAAACTTCACGCAGACGAGACTTCTCCTGGGACCAGCAGCTCCTGCCTTGCTCAAGACCAACGTCTGTGGTCTGGTGAGATCAAATGGTGTCAAGGAAGATGAAGTCCAAGTCTCCATGAGATAAATCATTCACTACACTTCAATATAGGAACAGGTGTCCGAGTTTACTGCCAAAACGACATCATTCAGTGAATATAAGAATAATTGTACAAAATCAGACCAAAGGTTCCCCTAGTTCGGTATCCTCTGTTCAGCAGTAGGAGAACATAAGTACTATCTTGGGAAGGACTACAAGAAGCAGGATAAATTCTGGGTGATCTTTTCCTGAAACAAACTTCTAGCTTCAAGTATGTAACAGCTTGAAGGAACTGTCACAAAGGGTGTATGTAGAGCATCATGTTCAGTAGCCACAAATGTATTTATCCTCTGAATTTGTTCAGTCTGCTTTTGAACCCTGTCTGTTCTTGGCCTTCGCAAAACTCTGTGGTGCCGAATTTCACAATTATATGCTGTGGGGAAAGGTGTTGCTTTCAGTTTGTATGGAAGCTAATTTATTATAGCTTATAAATTCACTGGGTGCCCTTTAGTTCTTGTGTTGCGAGAAATAACAAGTAGTCATTTCCTATTCACTTTCTCTGCTCCACACGCCTTTTATAGATCTGCATAATATCTCCTGCTTTTTTTCCCAAGCTAATGAAACCATTTAATACTTCCTCCTGTATAAACCACTGTATACCTTAAATCACACTTCCTCTCCTTCTCTGTAATCTTTCTAGTTCTTTGCAATAGTCAAGGTTGAAAATGCACCAGGAATTTATACAGTAGTACAGTGATGCTTTCTGTCTTATTCTATTCTTTTCTTAGTAACTCTTAACATTCCCTTTGCCTTTTTCACCTCTGTGCAACACTAAGCTGATGTTTTCACAGATCTATACAAGACAATTGTAAGATGTCTTTTGCAAGCACTAATCACTAATTTAGAACCCATCACAGAATGGCAAAGAACATCGAGAAGATAAAGATAACTTACAGTCTGAAAGGAGGAGGATTGTGACAATTCTAGAAGATTCAGTGAAAAGTAGCAATGTGGTAATTTTGCAGGAAGCTGGATTGATTTCTTGTGAGTCACCTTCCTACATAGTCTTAGTTGCTATAGAGTAACACGGAGATTTCCCACCTTGTGGCACAATGGTAAGGGAATAGGTGAGCACTGGATCTGAATCGGTTGTACCAGTCAAACATGGATCCAGCTAAGTGATTTTGAATATGTGTTTAAGACTGCAGGGCCTAGAAGTAGCGAGGGAAACCACATCCTCATCAGCTTTAAAGGAGGGGACGTGGGAATCTGGGGGCAAATGACCCATTTTGGTAGTAGGTACACAGTTTTGTATTGTAACATGGGCCACTGCAGACTGATGTTCCAGACTATGATTGGACTAAATGTGATGAACAAAGGAAGAGGTGGAAGATTAGAGAAGAAAAAGAAATCGTGGTGGGAAAGGGTTCAAGAGAAGAGATTATTACAACAAGAAATAACACAGAGGACATTTTGGACAAATTGTTTACAAGACATTGTATCTTTAAATATATGCACCAGGCAGGGTGCCTAATTAGCTGTTCTTACTTCTGGAACCAGATTTAAATTTTTCTTGATGCTTAATTTATGAA
Source organism: Aviceda cuculoides (assembly GCA_035590195.1). Lineage (NCBI taxonomy): Eukaryota > Metazoa > Chordata > Aves > Accipitriformes > Accipitridae > Aviceda > Aviceda cuculoides. The sequence continues at coordinate 27,671,716 of JAVJGG010000024.1, read as the reverse complement.
AAGAAGTCCAAAGCATATTTTACTGGAAAAGTGATATACAAGCAATGCAGAGCATGAGTGAGCAAAATCATAATGTTGCCTAAGCTACCAACACCAAGCCATGAAATACACATTTTCAAATATCTTGGAGATGCTTATCGATTTAGCATAAAATCCCCTACTTCACCCCACACAATGCAGGTCTCAGAAGACAAGTTGGGAGAGAAAGAGGAAAAAAAAAAACAAAAACAAAAAACCCAGCACACACTAAACAAATCTTTCAGCTTAAACATTAAGTTTTGAAGCAATACATTTCATCCACATGGTGCCAGACCTCCATCACCCATGCAGATACTGAATTTTGAAGCAGATCAGCCCTTTTCCTTACTGTCTTGAAAATGTCTTTGCTTTCTTGCTGGAACCTTCAAAAGTAAATGGCTTGGGAATCTCTCTGTTGACCAGGGCCAGCACTCACATTTTTCTCATGTGAATCTAGCACTCTCATTCACCTTTGTGTTTCATGTAAATTCTAATATATCTCCTTAGTAACTCTGACTGAAGATGGCCTCCACACTGAACTGGAATGCTAGACCAGAAGGGAAGGTTATTTTGCCACATATGCTGAAATACCATTTACAGGCTCATAGTTATTTTAGCGGTAGCAGACATCTCAGAAGAGACATGCGTGTACCACCTAGATTTAGAGGGAAGACAGATATGTGCAGAAACATGAGCCTGGACTTTGTCTTCTCAAGCTTGAAGAGGATGAGAGAAGCCATAGTGGACAAATAGGAAGGCTTTGGGCAGGAGAACAGAAATAATGCAAGGAAAGTTTTGGAACAAGAGAGAAATGCAAACGCTGACCAGGCAGCTCCAAAAAGAGACTTTCAATAGACACATACAAGCTTATTTAAAACAAACTACATTACTGAACTCAAACAGTTCAATCGCTGCCAAATGCATCAGTCTAAATGAAGGCAATGAGACTTAATAGACGACAGTGTACTCCACAGCTTTTGACAACCATTTCAGTCCTTGACAAGATCTTGGAAAGGAGAACTGAAATTGCAGCAAGATGTCCTTCTGAACATGGGAGGTAGCATTGCTATTGATCTTCGTTGCTTACTTTTGTAGCTGGCTTTGCAGCTTCTGCATACTTAAAAAGCTCTAAGAATCGTTTTGCCGGCTTCTAAGAATTCATCAGGTCAGAAGTTTGGATTTAAGATCTAGAGAGTTAAGCAACTACAAACATGCAGTATATGGAAAATTTAGACATTGGGCAAAATATCAATTAAAAGTGTCTACTATCCATCACTTCATTATTACATCAGTTCTTTTGATTGGTTTAACTACAACTGCTCCACATTAGGACAGACCTCAAAATACAATGCTATTTAGATCCCAAACATTGTTAATTCACCTTCTTTAGCCTTTCATAAAAGTTGCAGTCTCCTTCGGCTTGCTTTCTTCCATCTGATCCTGACATGATCAGGCATGGCTGTTAGAATAATATGTCTACCAAGTGGAGCCTGATTCTCATTTAGAAACAAAACAAAATAGCAAGCCATTGTCTTAATTTGGAATTGAACCTAAACAAATAGTTCTAGAGACTCAAGAATGGTCTGTCAGTTTTTCCAGTCATTTTTCATTTGCAAGTTCTCTATTTTCTTTTCAATGGGAAACAAAACACAGAAATGCTGAAAGGATTCCCCCCTGCCCTGGTAATTCTGGTCTAGTTTTTCAAGTCTAAGGGAGGGGTGGAACAAATGCCAGCCAAACTTTTGGATGCTTACATGAATTAAACTACCAGACTTCAAAGTTGTGCCAGCTCTGAGCAGTGTAAAAGGATTTGGACTTCTCTGATACGCTTTTTCTTTGTTGTGACAAAAAGGAGCAAACTTGGATGTGGGCTATTCTTTATTTTTTCTACTTTCCTTATTGTTGTTATAGTTGTCTTGAAGAAAGATAAACAAAGACAAGAGAAGTATGAATTTCAGGGTGCTTCCTGAAGAGCTTTGTGTTCAAATTTTCATCCTGTGCATCATCGAGCAACGGCTTTCCACTTCTACATGTCTGCGTCTGTTAACCCACCCACATTGCAATCCTATAAGATCATACATATTTATGTCAATCACAGTTACTCCCTGTCTCCCCTGGGTGGCTGTCAATCTGTTATCAGGGCAGAATCACTTTAACCTGCTCTAAGAATTTATGCCTCTCATCATGACTGTAGTACAGAAATATCCTCTGCTAATAACAGGTGTTAGCAGTATAGAATCATAGAATCGTTTGGGTTGGAAGGGACCTTGTCCTGACATACTTGGATGTTATTCAGCATTGTTTCAACTGTATTTCTTCTCATCATCCTCCTTTAAGCAAGTTACTTTTATTCTAGTATAGAAAAAAGTCTTAGTTCCCTGTTCAACTGCTTTCAGCAGCACGCTGATAAACCCAATCTATTCAAACCAGTGTCCTGCTGTAGTTTTTAAGCCTTTTCTGTAAAGGGAGATAAACATCTTAAATATTACATACTTGGATACTAGTTTTGTGTGTCATCAGTCAGTACGCGAGCAGAGAAGCCCATTATCGGTTTCTGATTTCTGCGTGAAAAATCAAACCCACTTCAAGGGGAAGTCAACTGGAATTTCACCTTATGAAAACAGACATGAATTGACTGACTTCACTGGGGCAATACCCACTCCTGTCACATGAAGACCTGGCCTACCATTTGGACAGAGTTTAAGAGATATAAGACCTCTCTCCACATGACCTCAGATATATTTCACTGACCCATGCCAAAGTTTCCGCACCTAGAAAGGCAGATCACGTCTGAATTTCCTAATAAGACCTATGTCCAAACAGGCTATATTCCCTTCCTTCGGTACTTGGGATGCTCTGGGTGTGATTGCACAGTGCCTTCTCCCATTCCAGATGTGTCTAGCCCTTTTATAGCCTATTACACAATAGTGCCATGCAGCTCATTTAATTTAATCCTTAAGTGCTTTAACACAAAGGATATGATAAAATACCAGGTATCAGAAGCACTATCAACAGAAGTAAAACTGTCAGCTGTATAAAAGACAGCCCTTCTTAAAACACACCTTTTCAGTAACAGCTATGGAAATGCAGTACAAAGACTTTTTTTTTTTTTTTTTTTTAGAGCAAAGTTTGGTCTAAGCATGAAAGTTGCCCTTTAGTAGATCAGGTCTACTAAATAGGTCCTCTGCTTTGTTTTAAAGGTGATCAGAGACACCTGTGAGTGCTCAGTGAAGGGTTCTGTCTTCTTGCTGTAACAACACAGAGGAGGAGCAGCTCTAGTTGCAGTAGAAGCATTGGTAATACGGTAATATTACTACCTGCAGCAGGGGAAATATTCTACTCTCCCCTAGCCCCTGTTGCAGAGCAGAGAAACAAACATTCAGTTATTTTGGGGGTTAAACTCTGCTTCTAATCACCTGAATTTCTTATGATTACACATGCAGTCATCTACTATCTTAAGCATTTAAAAAATATTGGCAATTGGGCCAACAGGTTTGTTACACACCAACACCGGTCAAATAAGTTGCAATTTGTAACCACCTCGCCCTTCTTCCTTCTCCTCCAACTTAAAAGGAATGAAAAAAATCATCCTCATAACGATCAGAGTGGCTTGTATATGAGCATTCACTCTTCCATCTATCATTTCTGTATTTCTTTTTCATCATGACTCGATAGCGTTCAGTGCAGATGGGCAGATCCCCTCCGCTACCACTTTATCATCAGGCTGTTTTGCCAGAAGCTCTGCAGATGAGCGGCCACGAGTGGTTAACAATGCTGCCAGTGCTGCCTAGAGCAGGGGTACGACGCTTAAAATGTGCACAGCTTGAGCAGGGTACGTATCCTGAGTACGCCGGATCTACAGCTTCCCGAAGTTTACCAAAATAAGTCTGTTTTGAAAGTTATTGCTTAATGAAGTATTAGTACAGACAGCAAAACAGGTCCTACCCCATATATTACGATATCTATTTAAAGTAAAGCCCAGTCTACCAGGGAGAAATGGTACAAACAGGGATTTCAGAAGAGGCTTGGTTTGATCCCGGCAGCTATTCATAAGTGCAGGTGCAGATGTTAACTCCGTGTTCTTGCAATTTCTACCCCACGGTGTCAAAGTCCCACATCAGCCCTGTTGCATACAGATTATGAGCCTCTTGGCTTGTTCATAGGCATCCTTTATCTTTACATTTTCCAGCTTCTCATGCTCAGAAGCACATCGTTACGTTAGATATCACGAAATGGAGCACAATGCAGCGGAGTACCAAACTCAGCCTCTAGAGTGATTCAGTACAGCAAGGGGGGCATTTTCAAAAGATACTGAAGAGTGGTTTGGGAAGGATGTGTAGCAGGGGAACTTTTTTGGAAGCAGACAGGCGTAGGGAGAGAGGAAGACAGGGCAGAAAAATAGAAATGAGGATCAGAGCCAACTGACATGAAAGGGGATTTCAGGGCAGGAAGCCTGAGAGGAAAATTCTTAGGTTTGTTGAGAAAAAGTTATTGTTAATATTTTTAAGATCCATTTTGCATAGTGCTAGTGTAATGGAAGCAGTCCCTGAAACTGAGTTTTCTGTAAATGGATTTCTAACAGCTGACGGGAGCTTAAAATATCTTTTTATGTAGGAGCGGTTCAACTTCCCCCCAATATGTTCTGAGCTTTCCTTCCTTCTATTTCACTGGGACTAAAATCAGCTTCTCTGAGGACAGTCCACCTCTTCCTCCTGCTGCCTCATCTCCTGCACCTCCAATGAGAGTCTTCTGTAACGTCACCATTGATGTCACTGGCGGAGGGCTAAGATGGTAAATATAAGGCAAAGGGTGAAAGAAGCATTTGTAGTGGGAACAAGTCAACTATCAAGAAACCAAGAGACTATTTTCATGGCAATGCTTGTCTCCTTAGAGATGAAAAATGAGGAGGAGTCAGATGAAGGAAATCTCAGTGATTAGAAAGTGGATTGGGTTTAGATTTTTTTATGTATTCAGTGAGATCTCAGTAACTCTTTGCATTCGTGACGAAGGCATGAAACTGAAGACATGAAACCAAAGACTTAGTCTAGCTGTAAAATTGTGTTTAGGTATGCATATAGGAAATGTATACAGAAGAAAAAATCCTGTTGAATTTTGTTCCTTGCCTTTGACTATAAAAACACAGGAGAATGGTTATTATTAATTGTGCACATAAAGCAGGCCATAAATTTCTTTCTAAAAAGCCTGTGAAAAAACTGGGATGGGTAGTGGTAGTGGTAATGCAACGACAAGAAGGTTCATTTTTACTCCTGTTAACGCAATAGGTCACCACAAAAGCTGCTGCAGTAAAAACCAATTAAAGAGCCAAAAGAATGGAAAAAGCTTAACTATACATAGGACTGCAGTCCCCTTGCATTTAGCCTGAAGAGAGAAATAATCATTATATCGTATTAGAGAGCCTCAAATAAATTTGAGAGACTTGTACTCCTATGAATCTGTCCCACGGACCTTGGAGTAATGGACACAAACATTTTAACACGGCCTTAGCAAACACCTATCTTAAAATGCAGTGAATTTAATGCAGGAAATTGCCGCTCTGTTTTCTATAATGTTGCTTATCTCAGTTATTGTCAATTTGACTGTACCATGTACACATTCTTGCTCTCACCACATGTGTGAAAAGCATAGAATAGAATCTAGCCAGAGGAAGGAATTCAACATAAATAATCTAGCAAAATAATAAAAAAGCAAAGCAGTAACAGAGCATCTGCATTAATTATACTTCTCATACCTCTCACACATCCCACCAAATTCTCTGTGTTGCCATCACTTGGTATTAATTGAACAACATATCATCAATCTCGTACACTACCAGTTATATTATCAGCATCTAGAAAGCAAAGAGTTCTGTATCTAACTGCTAGGTACATATTCACTTGGCAATAAACTCGATTAAATGAAGACATTATCTTCTCAAAACTGTTTGTTACTGTCTTTTTGGTGGAGATTATGACCTGTACCTTTGAACCTTGTAAAACAAAACATATGCATACTTTTCATGTGCTTCAGTGTGAAGCCAGCTCATTAGCTTAAGTAGATGATGGTGTTTTGAGGCAACTTAGCTGACTTATGAATAGCCACACTCAGAATGTGAAAAGGTATTTTTGCCTTCCTGGCAATAGGGAGATTTTAATTTTTTTTTTTTTTTTTTTTTAATGCAAAAAGCTTGCATTTTAGCAGGTTATTATAAATTAGGCTATTGGTCTTGATTTTCTATCCTGATCTTCAGTAAACCTTTTTTCTATACATTTTGTTCATGATTACCATTACAGTAGGAAAGCAAAAACTGTAGGAAAAAGGCCAGTGATGAGGAAATGCATTTATTTAAATAATTACTTGTACTGCAGTAGCACCTAGAGACTCCTATGAGGTCTTCATTTTGCTATTTTGCTGTGATTTAAAAAACAGTCATTGAAGAGCTTAATTTTGTTTTGTGAGAAGGCAACAGGCAAATCATGGGTGGGGGAAGGGAGCAAATGACACAATTTTGATTAGCTTAATAAGCAGCACAATTGCCTGTGGCTGCCTGAACTGTATTTGCCTGAGTTGTAGCTTACCGGCAAGTACTTAATTTCACGTCTAGAAACGAGAACACTACTAACCAGAATACTTCTTCTTCAGTCAGATTTTTCCTGCAGACAAAATGGTGGAAAACTAGCAGTGCTCTCCGTTAAAGTCATTCTAGCTTTGCAAAAGCAGCCCCCCATGCTAGACTTACTTGTGTGGTCTAGTAAATGCCGTGTGTATTTCCCACTTACAAACTCAATTTCGGAGCTGCTCAGAACCTCAGCTATATCCCTTAAGAACAGAGAAAAGGTATAGTTCAATTTTTAACAAGCAGCGGCAACCCGAAATTGGTGCAAGCTGCTTAGCTCTAGATAAAGCTACGGCAGTTAAACCACAGTTAAAACCCCAAAGAGCAAATGACTGAGAATCAGGAGCGCATCCAAAAAACCTCCAGCGTTTAATTGACTCTGTAACCAAGGTATGACTACAGTCATACGAAACTTAGGAAATCTTCATTTTGTTTTCTCAATCCTCCTTTTCTTTGAGAACAAAACTAATTTTGTTGTTCACGTTTCCCATGCTGGAGGCTTGGCTACCTGCAGTGCATTGCAGTAAAATCTGAGGCTAGCCTCTCTAATGAAACAGAAGATGGGTTATAACTGAGACCGTCGTATTTCCCTGCGGTAACTTTCGAGACAGAGCGAGCAGCTCACTCTTGCCTTTCTCGGGCACCAGCTGCAGCCAGAAAGTGCTCAGAACACCGGGTCCCCTGCCTTCGTATTAGAAGAGCCATAGCAGAGCACTCAAATTTTCCTTCCTTTTAAACTGCCCTGCCCCACAAAAAAACCCAAAAAACAAACCCAAACAACTGTGAGCACCCGAGTCAGCCCACAGGCATGGTACAGAGGTGGCATTTTTTGTTTGGTTATGTCTAAAGAGAAGACTTCTTTGCCTCTAGTTTTTTTTTTTTTTCCCCAGCATCTTCAGTGATTGCTCTGTAAAAATAGCCCCCAGTTTGCCAGTCGGCATCTCTTTGAGGGGAGGAATAGTCTTAATGTGTGGGCCTTGGAACAGAGCTGCAGTGAGAAGTCGTTCTCTCAGCTGCATTCATAGGTGCAATTTTTTCGTGTACCAGTACACTAAAGAAGCAATTCTGTGTTTGAGTATTGGATTTCTACCCACTGCAAGCAAGAGCAAGTCAGACCTGCAGCCTTTCCTGTAATATTCTGCTCAGACTTAGCACAGGCGTGTTACAGCAGTCAGACCACTGCCCTGGTCTTCCAAGCTTTCCCCAAGAGTAGGCAAGTTTGGCGCTTAAGTGCTGTTCTCTTCAAGGTGGGCAGTGACAATAAGAATATTTTAATCTCTGAGTTGTCTAGAGCCACTTGACTTCTCTCTGGCTTAAACCAAATTTGACTGATGAAACTTGTAGTCTAAATAAACCTGCTGTCCTACCATTCTCCTTGACCTGGTTATGCTCTGGTTTCTGTTCTTTTAAAATCGTCAGGGATTTGTTAAAAGTTTTGGCTGTATTGGGACAATCTGTGAGATTTGAGTATGTAATTTTTTCTTAATTCATTTTCCTAGCTCATAAGACATTAAGGATGCTGAAGTCTCCTAAGATGGTGAGCATCAAGTTCATCGTCCCTTGTCCAAGATGTACCAAAGGTGCTCACAGCTTTTGGAGCAAGAAAAAAGAGTTTGAGACACTCAGGCCCTAACTAGGAGGCTGTACTGCAGTAGTGCAGCAATAAGAGAACCGCATAAAGCAAAATTATATAGCTTTTTGCTTCCCTATGTTCCCTCTCTGGCATGCAGCCCGTTTCTAAGCTATGTCAGAATGATTTCTATGGGTTAGTTTTCCTTGATGTCAGAGTAGCAGCTGAGCAATTAATTCTTTTTCATTTCATTTTGGAAGTGAAAAAAAAGGCGAGTAACAAACCCATCGGCTGCATTACAGGCGGTTTTTGCAAGCGAAGTAGTCAGATCTATTTCTGTTTAGATAAAATGGAATATCTATCTTCTGAGGTACAGCAATGAAAACAGAAAATAAGTGATTTTTAAACATTAACTGCCTGACAGTGTAAGCACAATGAGCTGCTCTGCAACTTGCACTACGAAGCATTTAGAATAATTTCCAGGTACCTTTGAGAGACAGAACTGAGAACGCCTTGTCTAAACAGCCAAACGCTTCCGTCCTCAGTGTCGGGGCCAAAGATGCAATTTCAGATCACATCCACAGTGCTGTGCTTCTCTGAGAGAGACCCTCCTCAGATAGCCCTTTCGGTAACCCGTTTCCCTTTTTTTTTTTTTTTTTAAATTAAATATATATTTTTTTTAAAATTAAAAAAAAAAAAAATTGTAAAATTACTGTTGGGAAATACTCGACAGCCAAAGACCGAGCCAAGCCTTCGCCTGGCGTTAACAGACCTGCAGCGTGTACAGATCTGCTCTGCAGAAGGCGTTCGTTCGGCCTGACGACCCCCCGCGGGCGCGTGGGTCCCTGCGGCGGGGCGCGAGGCGGGGGCCCAGCCCCCCTGCCCCCCTGCCAGGGCAGGGCAGCTTCCCCCAGCCCAAACCCGCCCGGCGCCGGCGAGCGAGCCGGGCTCCGGCAGCAGCACCGCCGCACCCCCAGAAAGCCGTCTCGCGGCGTTTTCCGTCCCACCTCTACGCGCGGCTCTGCCTCTTCTGCGCGGGAGCTGGTTGGGGCGGCGTGGGGCGCGAGGAAGCAATTAGGACAGCAAATAACACCCAGATGTAAGTACCAGTGAGATTCGTCTCTGTAATCTCTGTCCCTGCTTTAATGACTTTTTGCTATGCAAATGGCAGGCTGGCGGAACAGGCCTGGCTCCTAAAATATATTTGATGCCGCGGATCCTGCCAAGACTCCACTAGCTAAGGATCTTACAGTCACAGAGGCTTTAGATCATTGAACGTGGATAAATCCTGTTCTCTCTTTTTTTCTCCACAATGGGCTGGCATTAGGGTTGTATGAACAATTCCCCTCAGCTGTTTCAGCACGCAGAACAAAAGTACTTTCCTTTGTCTGATCCAAAGCAATTTTTTTCAATTTAAAAGAGAAAAAAAAAATGTTCAATCCAAACCAAAATATTTTTTCCTTGTTTCAGGCATCTTTAACCAAAAATAAAGCAAAGGAAGTGAACAACTATGAACCTTACCAAACACATGTAAAGCAGCATCTTGCCAAAAAATGTGAGATGCACTAGTTTTAAATATATCATCAAAAGGTGCCTATTTTTTTTAAGAGAATGCTTTAACTATTTGCTTACAGAAGATTGTGATGTAACTCTCTTATCGCTATTAACACTGCTCACTTTGAATTAAACACTTCAGCGTTCACAGCTACAACACAGGGATCCCACTTCCCAAACGAGGGCCTAGCAATCCGTCCCCAGCCTTTGGCTCAACGAATATTTCAATTGTCCCATGCAAAGCAGAAAAGCTACAACAGAAAATTTCTGAACCATATTTGTGTGCCAATCTCATACAGCCTCTCCCTCGCATCCAGGATTTCCTTGTGGGTCTGGTAGGCAGGAAAAGTAGGTTTAGGTCTTCTCGGGTAGAAAAGGGATTTTTTGTTTGTTGGATGACCCTGGGTGAAAGTGGAAGAAACTAATTCCTTCAAATTCCCTCCTCAGCAAATTCAGTGTTAATTCTCAAGTTGTTTTGAAAAGAATAAAGAAATTACTGAACAAGAAGTCACTAAACCTTTAACTCTGTACTAAGTAGACAATAAGGAATGTCACCAAAGAGGAAAAGTATCCAGGAACTAACATCTATAGTGTATACTGTTGGTAAGATTAATTTCATTACCTGTGGGAAAAACAGTAATTTATGCTGGCAGACATCCAGCTTTGTGTTCAAATAATGAGTGTTGCAAAGAATAACTTTTAATCCTGGTCACGGATAGGTAGGTCCTGGCAGGCTTCTCTTGCCCATCACAATACCAGCCACACTTTGTGGCTGGTTTCAGCTAGTGCTCATCTCTCAGACAAAAATATATGACCATTTCCTACTCTTGTCGATTACGGTCAATGACTTCTGCTTTGTTTGAACACATGGACATTCAGGTTTTTTAGTGACGTGCACACCACCGATCTCCAACACTAACCACGCCGTTACAAAGGTTACGCTTCTGTTCGGCTCAAAGAGGTGCGAACACGCCGATTTGTCACTTACCACTTCAGAGCTGGAGCCTCTCGATTACGGTTTCTAACCCCTCTGCCCATCCGACAGCTTTGCACGGTCAGGTTGCCCATTCGGGTGGGTGGTTGGGGCAGAAGGCTACTCAGTTCAGCAGCCCAGGGAGCCTCGCCTTCCCTCCTGGTTTGTGAGCCAAGGCGAACGCACCAGGACTTTGACCTTTTCGTCAACGCAAAGCGTACTGCTGAAGACCCTCGGCTCTGTCGCAACGCGGAGAGTCCACCATTTCGTTTGCTGAGACCACGGCAGGCGGCTCGGGAAGCTTCGGACGTTGCCGGGAGCCTCCGCCGAAGCCCCGCTCGCGTTTTACGAGGGCTGTCGGAGCGCGGTGCCTGCCCTCGGGGCCCGGGCGGCGATGGCCGTACGGCGGTCGGCGGGAAGGGGCCGACGCTGGCGAGGTCCTTGCCCAGAGAAAGGAGACCCTGCGTGGGCGAGGTGGCAGAGGGCCGTTCGCCAGCACTTTCACGCTGCCGGCTTGCCATAAACAAACCAACCCGTGCTCCTCCCGTGCCGGGAGCCCGCGAACGCGCGCGGAGGCCCCATCCGAGGCTTGGCCTGCCGCGGGAG
>JAVJGG010000024.1:27627513-27644624 GCA_035590195.1 Aviceda cuculoides | reverse complement strand
CAGGACCTTCATAGAAAAGATCCTGCCTCCCACCCTCTCAAAATTTTGTAGCAGTTTCAACCCCAAAGTGTCCTTTCAGGTAAACAACTTTTGTATTTCATAAAGGTGCCACCCACACTTAACACAAAACATAACTTGTCACAGTGTTTTGTATTATCAGTAGATAATATATATAATTAAATATATTATATATAATATAAATGTAATATAATATAAAAAATTATTTATAAAAATATTATATATATTATATATAATATAAAATTAAATATAATATAAATGTATATAATTATACATTATTCCACATCGGATGCACGACCTTCCTCACTAAGGGTGTTCAATATGCCTTCTGCCTGGACAACTCGGTCTCTGGCTGGCAACGTCTGCCCACACCGCGCTGCCGGCTCCCCTGGAAGGCAAAAGGGACCCTCGAGCAGAAGGGGGGAGCGAGAACAACGAGGGGTTAATAGATTCACGTCCCAGCAGGAGGAAACTCAGCTGGTGGCGTTGATGGTGCTGGAGAATACGTGTGGTGATCACAGAAGCCCATCGACCGGAGAAGCCGAGAACTAGAAGCAGGGGCGGACATGCCAAGAGGAGACTCAAGGCGGCCGATTTGGAGCGGCGGTTTGAACACCGCCTGGTGAAGGACTAACGGGAGAACAAGTGACTGGCGAGGTTTGTCTGGACGGCAGCACGCAGCCAGAGGGAGGATGGATGGGCCCCCACCGTCATGCTTCGGTGAAAGACAACTGCTGCTAATCAGAAGCTGCCTGGCACTGATGAATATATTAAAATCCACTGTGGGCACGTTGCCTTCCTCCCTCCTTTCCCCCAGAGGAGCAGCGAGAAGGTTTTCTGCTGCGGCTGCCGCTAGCGAGTTGTCTAAAGCTTTTTGCATTTATCAGATATGACCCCCATGGAAGGTTTGTCTGCTGAGAATTTGGCCTTGCCCTCCCCCTAATCATAAAGGTGCCCAAAATAAATCCGAGTAACCCCCATCAAAAGGGCAGGACGCGGAGGTCTGATGATGTATAAAAGATGAAGATGAAGAGCAAATAAACACAACGAAAATTACCCTGATGCTAGCCCTCTCTCTTCATTCTCTGTTAAAGTAATGAGCCAGCCATGGCTGTGCAAAAACCCCACAGCCAGCCTGCTCTTCTGCAGCACACACGGTTTTCCCTTTCTCATCTTAAACTACTGGCAAATATTTTTGTTCAATGTTAATCTTTCTCCATGACCCAATTTCCACCTCCTCCACAATTTAGGATATTTTGGCAGATGCCTGTAATTTTTATGAATTAAAGTAAATGTCAGAAGGAAAGCTGCTCCTCCCATCACTCTCAAAGAGCTGGAAATAAAACCCCATGTCTAAGGTTATAAAGCTCAGTGCTCCATTTTGGAAAATTGCTAGAACAAGTTCACTTAGCAGCTCTGTGTTAAAAAAATGTTTCCAGAAGAGTTTCTGCATTCCCTCAAACTACATCAAAGAACAACATTTTTTTTACAAATACTTTTCCCAGAACAGCTTCGGTCTGCACACTCATTTTAGCACCAGTCCCTTAATGTTTTATATTTTTTCAGATAGATTTGTAACCGTAGCAGTCTTGAAACAGAATTTTGTAAGTCAAGATGGTTGCGAGCTGAACTAACTGTGCTGCATTGACCCCAAACCTCGAGGCTGGGTAAGGAAAGAAACTATTTCGTGGTTGGAGGTACAAGGCTACAGAAACAGGTGTGACTTCGTACCCGTTCTTCGGGGTCTGCTGGGGTGGAGATGAACTCTCCCTCATCAGCCTCACTTTTTTCTTTTTCTAGTTTCTCCTCCAAGCCAGTTACCGTTCCACAACATGCAAGGGAAATGGCTTTCCCCAACTGGAGAAGAACCTTGCGCTCCTTAACTACTTGTCCCCTTAAAGGCAGCGGTTTTGTCACCATGAATACTTTCTGAGATCCACAGCAGCCTCTTCTGATGCCTGCAGATGATCCTCATGGCCTGACTTCAGGTCCGTTTTGATACAAGGAAGGAGAAAAGACTTACCAACAGGGAAAAGAGGAAAAGCAAAAAGACAGAAATGTTTTCCCAGACAGTGTGATGGGACAGAAGGGCACAGATGCAGGCGAGGATTCCAGCTCTGTAACTCGTTTGCGGGGTTTCCTTTCCTTCTGCCCCTCAGCATAGTAAACCTTCTATGCAGCCCTTGATTTGAAGCTCCCAGAGGAATGGACCACTTTGGCATCCCTCAAGACACTATAGCAGGATAAATTACTATGGCAATGAGATATTATCTTTCTTATACATATCTGTAGCTTCTATATGCTTTCAAAGAACAGAGATCACATTTTTAAATAAAATACGTATTTTGAAATTCTCATTTAACGTTGTTGGACTACAACTGAAAAAAAACAGTGAGTCTGCAGTACTGAATGAACATTTCTAGTCTCAAGATTAATTATGTTAATGGCCTAAGCAAAACTAATCTCCTCTAACTCAGACAAATTAGTGTTTCCATGTGGCTCATAAATCCCTGCCTCTTCATCTGAAGAGTCCATGCTTCATAGGACCAATGTATGCAGAAGAACAGCATGCCAGGAACATCTCAGACTGGAAGTGCTGAGAACAGTAGAAGCATTGCCTGACCTTCTCTAGACATCTAAGGTAGCATTTCACTCTGTGTACACCTTTCATTTATTCCCGTCCCACGTTAAAGAAGCCCAGGGTGTACCACCAAATGCCATGGTCTGCCGCGATCCCACCGAGACTAGAATTTGAAATTTAAGGAACAGCCACGTATTGCACATTTTGTCAGAGAAAGCTTCTACCATCTGGACAAAGGAGGAAGGAACCAAAGCGACTGCAGATCTAACAACCTTGCCACTGACATTGACTCATTAGTAACAGTTAAGAATCATCTTGCCGACAGACCTTCGCACGTGGTTTCAGTAGAAGGGGACAGCTGAAGAAATTCCTCGCAGCCCTTTCAGCCTTTCTGCAGAGGTCGGGCCGCCCCGTCCCTGCCGGCTCTCCCGGGTCCAACTCCCCGAGAAGGGAGCAGCCCAGCGGAGAGCCGAGGTTCACCTCCGAACCGCCGCGGCCCGCGCTTCGCCTGCTCACGCTGAGGAGGTGCCTCGATTTCCATCCCCAGCTGCCGGTTCCGACGCGAGCAGCAAGCGCGGACCAGGCGAGGTGCTGCCGGGGGCGGTGCAAAGCTTACGGTAGAATTAAGTTACACTTGTGATAATTTTCAGTACTTGTATACGATCGCACACAAAATCTACGACAAAGCAAGGAACTGATCTGTTCGTTGTATCGGGCTTTGGGATCTAGCCCGGCTATCATCTCTCTTTCCTCATAATCCCTCCTGATTTAAAATGACTTTACTGCTCTCTCAAGGTATTTGATCCCTGAGGCCTGAAACCCTCAGTGTGGGTGCCGCTGCTCACAAATCAATTGCCACCGTCACACATTATATTGATTCCTGCAATGCAGTGCCTAGGAGCAGCAAATGCAAAAATGCCAATTTCAATTACTAAGCAAAACAGAAGATTTATTTGCGATTAGATGACAAGAAGAAGATTACCACTAGCTACATTCTAGGGAAGAAAAAAAAAAAAAAAAGAAAAAGAAAAAAACCAACACCTAATGTCCTCACTTTGCAAAAGATACAGAAATGTACATAGATACATCCAGCTACATTATTTCTTTTTCCATGCTGTTGAAATAATTGATATATATACATATAAATATATATTAAAAAATATATACACACACACAGCTGCGCCACAACAACATACCCCTCTGAATGCAATTCAGACTAATGAGAGAGAAGTGTGACAGGGTGATTTTCCAGTGCATTCCCTTGAACTCCCCTGTGCTACACAAATTTTGATGAATTTTAACTGGATCCTTTTAATGCCCTCCACCATCTCCGCACCCTGGCGCCTCGTTGGCATCGCTGAATTTAGCCTGACAAAACACTCCCACGTGGGAAGTATATCTCATAGTAAGCACAGGGAGACGAGCGGAGCTGAAAGGATGGGTCCAAGGGCCAGGGCGGGGGGTGTCCCTTGGCAAAGGGAAGAACCACGTCTGGATCTCCAGGCCCCTGACACCACCCTCTCTTGAAGGGCGACCCACGCTAGAACCGCCGCATCATCTCCCAGCAAAGAACTGAAGGGCGATTTCTGTCCTTCCCCATGTTTCGGCCACGGCTCCCGCGGACGTTTTTCCAGCCCTAGCTCTGCCAGCAATGACGGCCTTCCCTTCCCGACGCTATTCTCATCAACATCTGCCGAGGTGGCACGGGGCTGTTGGCCTCCCTGTTCCTCCAGGTCCGCCGGGCCCGCGGCAGGAGACGGGCCCGCGGCCCACACAGGATACCTTCGGCAGCGGTGACGGCTGCGTGCGCGGCCAGCTCACGGCGTGACGCCGTCGGAGATGGCTGCGCCTCCGTGTTCTCATGGCAGGTATTGCCGATCTGTGGTTTAATCTACCTGGGGTACGTCCGTACGGGCTGCAGCTCGGCTTCCTCGTGCTGTGTAGAGAAACCCCAGTTACGTTACAGTGAGCAAATCGACGCGGTACGAGGAGGCGATGCTGGGGACGCCAGTGACTTACTGACACCAGTGCCCCGACCGCTTCCACCAGTTCTTCACCACGTGTGGACAAGAAGCATTAAGAACTGGCCAGCGCAGACACTGCCAGTGGGGCTGTCCTCTTGGTTCTTGACCTGGTGACATCTGCAGTCCCTGTCGTTGGCTCACGCGTCGTACCAAAAGCTTTTTCTATGATCTCCTGTTTCTTGGGCGGGAGGGGAGACTGTTCCTGCATCTAAGCTGCAGTACTGGGATGTGCGTGGGAGAAACAGCGAGATCCACGGAGGTCGCAGGGGATTATTCAGGGAAGCAGACCCACTCAATTCCATGTTTTCTCTTCTGCTGGAAGGGGAGGTAGGGAAAGCAAGAGAAAAGCTGGCTAGATACACTTCAGCTCTTATTAAGAGAAAGAGCACTCCAGGCAGCTCTCCCACAGCTTCTGATTCAGCTCGGAGCACAGCTGCAGGGGCCGCGACGCAACGCTGTGAAGGGCAACGTCTGAGGCACAGCACATACGAAAGACAATCTGCACACCCTCGTACTTTCCCTTCCTCTGCATTCCCCTAAGCCTCTCTCTCTCTCCCCAGTTTAGCCAATATATTTCTGGCTAGAAGCTGATGCATAAGAGGAAAAGGAGATTGACCTCCTGCAGTATGGCTTCCTTTTTTAAAATAACATTACTTTTTTGGACTGGCAACATCAACAAGGTACACCCGTCAGTAACACTTAGGAAAAGACAATATTTTCCTGCCATTGCAGATCCTTGTGCTGGCCCTTGAACTGCAACATGAGTTGAAGTTAGTTTCTGAGTGAAGTTTCTGAGGCTGTTAAAGCACCAGGAACATTTTCCTGAATCCGTTTTGCTGGAAAATTATGTGCAGGACATTACTTTAGAGGTCTAGAGAGGCCTGCATTTAGACTTCCATTTTTCCTTTTAAGTCATTGCTGATATTAATTAAGACTGAATCTTATGTGCAGAAGGGATGTGATTTGCAGTTGGAATAGGCCAGATGCTGTTCCCAGTGGCACCACTAAAAATATTCTCACTACAGCCTTGGTGCAAAGGACAGAGCAAACCCTTGACTTTTTTTTTTTTTTTTTTTTTTACAGTCACTACCCCAGATCCAGCTCTACAAAGGGTAACCGATCTTGCTTTTAGAAGGGCAATTCCCACCTTTCTGTAGCTTGAAGTGACTTCAGTAAAAAAAAAAGCTAAATTGCATCTGCTTACTGATGTGTTTTGTTGGGGTTTATTCTACTGTATACGAGTGTCAGGTTCCCAGGTGAGCTGGTGACACTCCAAAGACATTGCACAGAGCAGGTGAAGAAGGGGTGCAGTCTTGCCAGAAGGGACCAGGATCTGTGCTTCATGGAGCGTGATGGACAATCCCTCATGGACTTCAGATGGCTTTGACTCGGACCTTCTGAGTTAGGTATGCTACTGGCCCACGGTGGTTCCATCAAGCGCTGGGTCAGTTTTCAGCAACCTGACATCCCTGGTGGGACCCCACGTCATCCTTAATACTCTTCCTCTGCATCCCTTCACTTCAAAACTGAAGCTTGTAACTAGATTTAATCTGCAGAAAGGGCACGTCGCGTTTAGCTTTCTTGAATTACTGATACCTCAGATCACAAAGGACGCTTAAAAACACCCTCATTGACTGCAGATCAGAATATCCGAGTCAACCAGGCTAACAGAGAAGAGAGTAGGCTCCTTGAGTTTGAAGAAATCAGCAAAAGAAGCCCCAGCTGTTGCCCGAGTGAGCAGTTCTAACCTCTGCGAGGCAATAGGCGAATCCTATGAAGTGCATAAAATACGCACCCAAAGTTAAAGAAATTCCATCGCAAAAGCTTCTTAAATAAGCACCCCTTGCCAGGACTGTTTCGGGATGCTGCGATCAGCAAGAGCACGGGCTGGGTCAGAAGGCTGCTTCTTGAGCGTAAAATAAACCGCGTGGCTACGGGAGTTTACAAACTCCACGGCTTCGCGGGCTGAGCCCGTCCGTCCCCTGCCAAGGGAGAAGGGCTCAGCCGGAGCTCGCCAAATTCGCGGGCAGCGCTAGGAGAGCACGTAACCAATTCGGACCCGAGTGGTTCAGCTGGTGGAATTTAGCATTGACTATCTGCAAGAGCGCAGCCGGAACAACTGCCAGCTCTCCTAACCCAAGCGGTGGGGCTTATGCAGCTTGGGAACCCCAGTCCCTCCTCCACAGCCCAGCACCACCAGCCTGTGGCACACTTTTTGGATAGGATCTTGAAGCGGTCTTTGAGTTGTCCAGCCTTTGCTCTCTGGAAATCCAAGCAGGCATGGATCAGAAAAGTTAGATAAGTGCTGGATGCTCTGGAAAGTTCTACCTTTGCAGTCTGCAGCCAGTGAGTATTGCAAAAATTGAAAGTTGCCTTGCCAAATGCTTAAAAAACATCTCCTAATTTGAGCCGAAGTCACATTTTATGTCAGCATATCATCGAGGATTCTTGCAAAATGGAGTTTCTAGGCCAAGTCACTTTTGAGATAGAGCCCGAGAAAGAAGCATTTGCAAAAAAGCAAACAGCACAGTTGATACTACAGTTTCATTCCAACAAACCAGCTTTAAATTGCCAGAAATATGGTTTATTGGCCACACATCACACAAACAATCAAGAGAATGGACTTTGTTACTGAGGGGAATTAGAAGGCTTCAAAATTGGATGCAAAGCTAGTTAAAATCATTTCCACATAGACATTGCCAATTCTCCATGCTGTATGCACATGTACACAAGTTGTGTAGACACAGGGGCTAACTCGCTGCGGGAAAGTATAAGAAAATGTTCCACTTTTGCAGAATTGTTTACTTCAGAAGCACAATATGTTCTCCTGACAAGGAGGGGTTGCACTATACGTGATTAGGAGTCTCTCTTTATACCAAAATTCAGATATTGCAGCTTTTATAAAAATTGGTCTCCGACAACACCCAAGTTATTTAACGGCACTTGGCATATTAGTAGCGCACACAGTATTAGCAAGAGTGTGACAGTCCTTGCTAAATAATCTCTGTAGCTTTATCAACGAGGAAACGTTGCAGATGCACGGCAGCAAAATCTTTATACAACATACTTCACGTATGTGAGCGTGAATAATACTTCCAAATCCTCTTTCTCTCAGCTGTCATCTCCTTGCAAGATGGACCTGCCTAATATTGGTGGAAAACCCTTTTGCTAAAGGAAAAGGCTCCTTTTCCGGTAAGTTTTACTTTTAACAGGGTGAGCAATCCTCATTCATAACAGAGTCTGCACTTGTCCCCATCTATACAGGTTTAACTGTTAGACAGAAATTGAACAGTATGTTTTAAGGAGCTCCCACTTTCAAGGTCGTATGGCTTCAAGCAAAGTCCATTAGGGAGCCATCTGCAAGGCTGAGTGAATCAGGATTCTTGCCTAAAGACCTGCACGTTGTCTGTTTGACATACCTCCATTGGTAGTTTCAAGACATACATGATATAGAGGCAAAGTAGTCCACTCTTTGCTTTCCCAATGTCGCTGGGAAACGCTCCATTTAGCAAGACTTGAATCTATTTCCTTTAGCCTAAGGACAGCCTGAAGCCTGTGTCTACCCTAGAAGATCAGGATTCATTTTCTGAGACCACATAGCAAATATCCTCAGTTCACAGAGTCTTCCCAGTAATGGCCAGACTCACTGTAGACTGTAGCACTTCATGTTGACAAAACTGATGTCTGCATTGGAAGCCTTGAAAAAGTGCTAAGAAGCAAATCTACCCACCTGACCTACAGCTGGCCACAAATTAAAAAAAGGTGAAGGGATGTGAAGAAGGATACCATTCAGTGAAAGATACAGTTTTTCAACAAAAAAGCTCACTTAGTGATAACACTTTTTGGGTGGATATCACGGGTTGGGGTTCAGACTGGATGAAGATAACGCGTTTGGATTTTTTTTCTTTTTGTTGCTGTTCTTTTAAACTTAAGACATTACAGGAAAGACTCGGAACATTCTGGCATGGGTTGAGAGATGCCCTAGTCCGACCTTTGCAACCCGCCAATTGACTAAACTGCATCAAAAAATGAGTCATGGTGTTTTCAACCTGAAGCTCTCGGTGGCCGTTTCATAGCACCAGCCATCTGCGAGGATGGATCATCACAGGAGACGTATTGGCCCATCACTGGCTTGGACAGTGGCACCTTGGTGTGCACCAGAGGTTTATACCTCATCTACCTGGGCAAGTCGGCCAATGCCCTTACACAGAAGATCAATAGTCCTTGGAAATATTACTTTGCGCAGCAGAAGACACGCTGACACTGTTGTGAGCTGAGCTCACTCAGGGCTGGAATAAGGCAGGAGAACCTCCCCCAGGGTGGTTGGGCGTGCGTCCGAGCCCGCTCCTACCAAGGCAGGCTGGGAACCCCAGCACTGCACTCCCCGGTGTGGGGAAGCCTTTCCAGCTCAGACCTCCAAACCGTGAGAAAAGACGGTGCCTGCTCGAGTCCAGAGAGCCAAACATTTCTGTATCTTTGGGAAGCATCACCCACAGGGAGAATAATCTGCCCGCCGGGTGACAGAGCACTGCCCGTGCAGCGTCACGTTCTCCCCCGTGTCCTCCAGCCGAGCAGCACCGTGGCCCTCGCGTTCAGGAGCTCCAGTCCCAGGGGCGTACTGGACGCCAGCCTGCAGACAAGAGCCCTCTGAGTGAAATGAAAAATTCAGCTTCTCCTTTGCATTGCCCTGCTGGCCTCCTCGCCCCCTCCCTCAGTAGTGCGGCAGGACACTTCTCAAAGGCCAGATGCTCCCTGACAGCCAGTGACATGATTTACATTTCCATGGCACATTTCACACTAATGGATGCCAAAGGACACTTCAAACCATCTTTCGTAGAGGAAGGCTTGTACCTGAGTTATGCTGAAACGCTGCAGCACGTAAGTATCACACGGTAGCCTTGTGACAAGCAGCAAAGATGACTATCAGAGGCAGCTACAAGGGGAATTTTGGTGGAGTGAATGCAGTTTCTCGCATGGTTCTGACGTTCTGGCCAGAACCAAATACCATCCTCCTTCTTACAAAGGATGGCACAGAGGTCTTAGTAGCTACAAGTTTTTCTGTCTCAGAAGGTAATGTGTCCTGGAGCCAAAATCATGCAGAGAAACTGAAATCAGTAATAAATCAAAAATAAATGAGTTCCACTTACTGGGTCAGTTCTCACCACAACCTATCATAACCTATGTCTTCCCTTCATCACTCTGTCATCAGGCTCATAATGACTTACGATGAGATCCCAACCCAGCTCAAGGCAACATGTCTGGATGCAGAGGGCTAATCCTCTGCTGATGTACACTGACAAGATGTCTCTGAAGTTGATGAAGTGGTATCAATTTACTAGAGCTGAGGATACGTCACATAAGGTAATCAGACTTTAAAAGAAATCTGATGGCAAGAGTCCTAAACATTTTCAAAACACTGCTGTCAGAACAAATCTCAGAGTACAAAACCCTTCTTTGAGAAGTCGTCAGAGACCCAGATGGGTTGCTGGTTTATTTTATCCTGCCTGGAACACTGTGCACCCTTCTCTCCTCCTTTCCAGTTATTATTATTCCTGTACCCTAAAACCCTACTGACAGGAGTCTCTGGTATCACATCAGCCCCAAAGCTCGGCTTAAAATCAGCCAAATATTTTGCTGAGCTTTCTTCCCACCCCCCACCTTGGTTGTAAAACTTTAGCTTAAAACATTTTTTTTTTTCCATTACATCTGTGAATTGGGAAGTATAAAGAGAGACAGAAAAACAACCTGTAAAAGGCAATTAATAAAATATGTCAGCGCTCCCAAAACTGTTCAGAACACTTCGGTCAACAAGGCGTTGAGACAGAACAACAGCAAAGTTGCCAAATAGCGTGTGACAAAGCAAAACCTAGGGAAAAGGAAAATAACCACCTGCATTTCTTACCGTATTTTATACAAAGTGCTTTGCAGACATATATGCATATTACACAGGGATCATTCATCTAACTCTAAAATATAGCTGGTTTCACATCAGAACTAAGTTATATAACAGCACATAATAAAACTATATAGCAGAGTCAGAGAGAGGAAAATGAAGAGTAACTGTTCTAGTTGAATTACAGAACAAACGCCAAGTCAGCAGAGTACTACTTTCTCTAGGTGAAATTTAGTGGAACATTGAGGATTGCATTCAAACTCGTGTGGAAGATGTTATGGCACCGCTAACGACTAAGCCTTTGGGTTTACCTCTAAATGAAAATATAGTACCTCTGGCAGCAAAATGCCACTACCACAGTGTTCGGGAGGGCCCAGCTGTTACCCAGTGAGTCATCAACATTCACTTCTGAATCACCTGCATTTCCTCAGAGGTCTCCCACCTGAGTATCAATCAGTGGAGCCCAGTGAAAAATCAATATTTCTCAAGAGCCAGTAAGATCACAGCCCCAGCACAAAACTGCTTCTAACACTTCTGTTAGGCCAGAACCTCTCCGTACGGTTTCCGACAGAGGTCAGCCGGGCCGCAGGATGCACCGCTTGCGCTACGGACCGTGGTTATCGGTGCGATGGAAACGAGGTCCCTCGTATGCCAGTGTGATTGCACGGAGCAGGGAGGGACTGGATTTCTGGCTGTGGACCACACTAGCTAGTTAAGGGGCATGTTCCCCCCCAGCTACTGGATCTTGGAGATTTGCACAGAGGTTGCTGGCAGGCCACCACACTCGTCCAGGAACTATGATTTTAATTATTATTATTCATAGAGAAACTCGCTGTTGCATTCCACATCACAAAATGCATGTTACGGGCAGAAGCCTTTCTGTCGGGCAGCTCTTCATTGCCTGCGAGTGCCCAGCTCTCACTTGTTTGCACCATAACAAATTTCACATATTCAGATGTCCAGCATTTTATTCAGAAATTTCTCGTGATGGATGCCTGGGGAAGCCAGCTCTGCACAAAACCCTTAATTCTGGTTGGTTGTTGTTTCAAGCCTCAAAGTGCATGAAGTTGTAACTGGTTCTTGTTTGGAAGCTTTCCTTTGCAAATAAAGGCTAGAAACACTAGTTTAATACCATCTTTGATACTGCAGAGCCTACGCCTGTTCCACAGACCAAGGGTAATACCCCTACAACAGGGATTTCCTTCCTTTATCTTACAGTACACATCACTTCTCAGTGGTCCATCGCAGCACTGGATCCAGAACTTCTCTCGTAGGCAGCCCCGTGCCTCTTTACACTTCCATCAGGCTTGGAACATGGCAGAGACATAGAACGGTAGAAATGCAAAGTGTAATTCACCCTTCCTCCCAACTAGAGGATGTCCAGGAAAACCAGTTTGTGTGTCCTTTTCCCAGCGAAAGTTGCACAAAAATCTTTGGTGGCGAGAAGAGAATGGGATACCTGCACTGGTGTTTCATCCAAAACCTGGGATCACCACTCTCACGGCTGCTGCTGGCCCAGAGCGAGGTGCATCCCCTACTGAAATAATATCACTTTCTTCCACCTTCATCTCTGTCCTTGCCTCCTCCAGCCTCATGGCACAGTTACACAAAGGCTGCAGGAATACTTCCCCTCTTTTCTTTACACAGTCTGTTTCTTTTCTTCATTCACACACATATATCAATAAAGTGACTGTTTTCTGTGGTTAAAATTATATCCCCAGACATTTTAGACCTGTAGTGAAAGCAGATTTGACTAGTCTGAATTCACCTTTGAAGAATAAATAGGAACATGGAAAGGTGTTGGAATCAAAGCTATCGCAATCAAAGAGTGGATATCTCCAGCTATGTCTTGAGAGACTTGATCTGGAGATAAGAGAGCCCTTCCAATTTAAGGAAGAAAAAGGAGAGTATTGAACAACTACTGTGTGACTCTTTCACCCCCAAATCCTCCCATAATTTCGCATCTCCGTTTGGCTTTTTTGTTCCTAAAAGCCATCTCTTTCCAAGCTATTTACTGTGGCATACCAGCCTGAACACAGAAAATACCTCCCCAAACCAGGGAGCTTACTGGGACAGACCCGAGCCAGTCAGCACCAGCTGATAAGGAATAATTCAATACAGCCTATTCTGCAGTCTCTGGCCCTGGGACACTAATCCAGAGGCTAATAAAGCAGTAATCCCCTGCTGATCCGCAGGCTCCGTTTCCCCCGCTCAGCCCCACGTCATTCCTCCGGGTTATATCGGCTCTCGCCACCCTCAATCTCCCTTCCCCTCCCTGCTCCCCCTCCCGGCGCCGTCCTCACTGGTGTGAGCTGGTTACAGCCACCTTTCGGGACCCACCTGACAGAGCCATTCGTATTTAGTTATTTCAGCCTTGCCTCCCGAGTTACTGCCGTCCCAAAGCACAGGCTATCGAGTTTGCTTCTTGAGCTGGTGGGGTCCAGCTTGTCTCAGAAATGCCACTGGTGCCCCAGTACGGGAGCTGCTTCTGGTTCCCCGGGGGGCTGCTCAGAGCCGGTATGGGGAGCACCATCACCTCCGAAAAGGGTTCCCCCCCTTAATCACTTAATCTTCCTGTGAACATCGGCGGCAGCCACAGGTAAGGACGGAGCCGGGGAAGGAGACGCGCCGCTCCCTGGCGAAGCGCAGGGCTGCCATCCCAGACCAAGCCCAGTACAGCCGGGTCTCCCTGTGGCCACTACCAGATGCTACAGAGAAGGTCGAGGATGCAGAAGCACTGATCTTCTGCGTTAGTCTTATCATGCTCTTAATGAACAGAAATTGGCCGAGGAACCGAAGCATAGGGTTTAGCGTACTGTCAGTAAGTATCATTATTTATTCTGAAACCTCGGGATTTTCTCAGTCACCTCTCACAAGTCCAGCCCAAATGCATCTTACAGAGATTCTGCTTTCAGTACGGTTCTGGGGCAGGGAGTTAGCTCTACAGCGTGCTTTCACTTAGCAATCGTCTGGAGCTTAGTTCCAAGCTTGCCATCTTTTAATTTAAGCAGATGTCCTTTGAATAAGGTGCTGTATTTTAGGCATCCCAAAGAGGCTGATATAGGGAGAGCTGAAGGGGTGTTTCTCTCCCACCTTTGAAAAAGCACACCTATGGCCCACTGCTAGAGTTCACCCCGAGACACAAGAGCCAAAGACGAAAGAAAAAAAAAGGAGCCTTAAGAGTATATAGGAAAAGGGATATCAAATTCTCCCCACACCCATCAACCTGTAAGCACAAATTATTTGTTTTCAGTGGGTGTTTCAGGATGTTGAACACTTGTACTAGCAATGAGTATAAGGGCTGCAGGGTACATTACTGGATAGGCTGTCAAGGAGCCATGAGCTCTCTCCCTTGATTTAGGGGACAAGAAAGGCTCCTCATTTTCCACATGGATTGAACTTTACTCCATTTTTTAAAAACAAAGCAGCACTTAGAGATCCATGCACTTCAGATCACAAACAGATTCACAAAACATAATAGAGCCACAGCGGTCCCCCGGTTGGTAAAGTGCTATTTCAAGAGGACTAAGAAGCTGACTACAGTCCTTATTTTCCATCTGTCCCCTCCTGCATCCCTTTCATCTTCCCCACTCTCCAGATGCCAAGGAAAATGGATGAACAATAAAGATCAACAGGTTGGGGTGTTTCAGCTGCTTCTTTCCTGCTGGCTAAAAAGGAATAGAAATGCAAAAGCACGTACACAAGTCATAAGCAACAGGACAGCCTTAAAGATCCATGAGACATCTCTAATGCCACATCCACAGTAGCTATGTATAAAAACGACCATCACAATAAAACCTGGAGTCTAAAAGGCCTCTGTCCCTCAGTGAGGCTTTTCAGAGCCGTCCATTAGAGGTCACCGGCACTCAGTCACAGCAGGAGCCCGGCCCCTGCAGATGAAATCCCAGGCACTAGACCGCCAGCCAAAAAAAAAAAAAACACTTTACCCCCAACCGAAGAGAAGAACTGAAGAGAAATCGCGCACCCTTCTTCACCCTACTGCACGTGAGAAGAAAACCTTAGCGGGAAAAGTGGAACTCGGGAGAATAGGTGCTGATTCCTTTGCCACAGGTTGGAAGGAGGGAGCCCACCCGCTGCAGGGGCGAGCGGACGTTCCCCCCTGATCAGAGCAGCCTCTCGGCTGCAAGCTCAGAGAACTCACGGCTTCTTGGGCAAAGACTTCGGCAGGCAAGCTACACCCTCGCTATTAAAACCGCCGGGCCATTCGGGGTTTGATTTCGGCTGCCAAGAAACAAACTGCAGGAGAGCAGCAGACCGCCAGCCGGGGGGGTGGGAACCTCCGCTCCCCCCGCGGAGCCGGGTCCCTGCTGCGCCCACCCGCCAGCCCTCCGTCCCTGCCGGGCAGGGGGAGCGCTCCCACCGCAGCCGGCGAGGGGCACCAGGGGAGGATACCCACGCTGCGACACCGCGATGCGACGCGGCAAGGCCTGCCCGTCCTCGCTGAGGACCCGCCGTGGCTCTCAACCAAAAGCCGTCCTCCCCACCATCCCACGAGGGCCAGGACACGACACATCCCTGCTGGCCCGGAGCCGAGTCTGGGGGGAGACCTGGGAATGCAGGTCAGCCTGGGAGCACAGGCAAATGATGTAAAGGGACATCACAACATCTCATGGCTCTTGAGAAAAACAAAACAGAAAATGCCAAAGCACCCCCGCCCTCCAAGTTGCCGCCTGTTTGCTGTGCTCTGTGGCTGATAACTTGCTTATAAACGCTGCAATTACCTTGGATCCCAAAGCAGGTGGGCAACTCATCAGCCAGCTGCATCCCTCCCACGCACCACCGCTTCCTTCTGTCCTGCAACCGGGGGAATTTGCCACCTCTCTCATTTTCCTGCCAAGCGCACAGGACCCTCACGGCTCCGTGCACAGAGCCCCTGGCTGCCTGTTGCTCCTCAGGATGACTCGCCTGTATTTGATGGCACTCTTGTGGACAGGACACAAGGGCTGCGACGGAGCCACGCTGCTGCATCGATGTCTGGAGATGTAAAAGTCAGGCTGAGACCTCTTCTGACCCCATCGCCCACTCCTCCCCTCCGAGAGACCAAACCTGTGGCGGCAATCCCTCCACGTGGCCACCTCGCATCTGCCCCGCTGCTCCTAACCTGGTAGTAGCTTTGGTCCTTAAGCACCCGATTAGCTCATCTGAGGTGACGGTCACAGGCGCAGCATATGTTTGCTGCATCCCTGTCTATATGCTCTTTGTGAACCCCCAGCAGCATGAGGATGCAGCTCACGGAGGCAGCAGGAGGCCGGAGAGAGGGGAAGGGTATTGGAGTGCTGACTGGGCTGTCCTCCTGGTGAAGGACAGTGACAAGCCAGGATTCATCGTCCGCAGCTGCTCCCTTTTAACTGCTTATGATGAATATTTACAGAAGGGGAGGGGGGGGGGGAATAATGAAATTATCTGTTATTTTTTTGCAGCAGGTTTTCTTCCAGAGAAGAGGCCAGTCTGACAGCCAACCAGGCTGCCTCCAGCCCTCTGTTTATACCTGGCTGGCAGAGGCACTGCAAGTTTGTATGGACACACACATGTATCTCGCCTATCTCAGTACTGACCTGCAGAAGGCTAAGGGAGGAGATCAGAGAAGTCAAAGGTTGATGAAGACGTTGCTCAATGCTGTATTGATTTTTCTGACCTGCTGCTGGCAGATCCAAACTGAAGCCCAAGACTGTTAGAAAGACCACTCCCAAATCTCAGGCTGGTGTTCATGACTCAGTATGCTGCTGACCTGGGCTGGACCCACAGCATAACTAAGCCCAAGAGGATTAATGCCTCCCCTCTAAGGGTTGCTACCATCTGACACTTCACTACTACCAGGCAACCTGCTGCATTAACCCAACTCCCCAGGATTCACGCAATAAATCCGCCTTTACGTTGCATTCACCTTCACCCCAGGCATTGGCTGCAAGAGGGACCACAGCTTGGCAAGCCTCAGCTCATAGATGAGATCATAGAATCATTTAGGTTGGAAAAGACCTTTAAGGCCATCAAGTCCAACTGTTAACCTAACACTGCCAAGTCCATCACTAAACCATGTCCTTAAGCACCACATATCCACCTCTTTTAAATATCTCCGGAGATGGTGACTCCACCACTTCCCTGGGCAGCTGGTTCCAACATTTGATAATCCTTCAGTGAAGAAATTTTTCCTAATATCCAATCTAAACCTCCCCCAGCACAACTTGAGGCCATTTCCTCTTGTCCTATTGCTTGCTGCCTGGGAGAAGAGACCCAACACCCACCTCACTAAAACCTCCTTTGTGGCGGTTGTAGAGAGCGATAAGATCTCCCCTCAGCCTCCTTTTCTCCAGGCTAAACAACTCCAGTTCCTTCAGCTACTCCTCTTAAGACTTGTGCTCTAGACCCTTCACCAGCTTCGTGCTGTGTGATGGCACTCGGGATGATCTGCTCCATAACCTTACCTGGCACCAAGGTCAGACTGACAGGTCTGTAGTTCCCTGGATCCTCCTTCCAGCCCTTCTTGGAGATGGCCATCACATTTGCTAACCTCCACTCAACTGGGACCTGCCCAGTTAGCCAGGACTGCTGATAAATGATTGAAAGTGGCTTGGTG
>JAVJGG010000024.1:27590381-27610943 GCA_035590195.1 Aviceda cuculoides | reverse complement strand
ATAAAAAAAGGGGGGGAAAGTCCAATTCCTCCCCCGCTCTCCTCTGCTGTGGAGCGTGGCTATAAACCGCCTGAGCAATGCTACAAAGCACCAGCCATGCAGCTTGCCCAGGGGATTCCCTTCTGGGGGAGGAGGAAAGGTTTCAGTATTTTGAGCTCTGACTTCGTTCTGCTCCAGAATGAATTTTCCCCTCCCATGTGAAATGCTCCACCAAAGGGAAGGGGTACTGGGTTTGTGAGCTCTGCAGTCCCCGACCACGGGTGGTCCAGGAGCCAGCGGAGCTGAGGTTCCCTGTGGGTCCTCGCTCCCGGCTTCCCTGTAAACCTGTCACGCAGGCTGCAGGCACATCGAAACCATCAGCTGGACAGAAATCAGGGGACTTCTGTACACTGACCTCAGGCTCTGTACACATACCTCCTCTCGTCAAAAAATCAGCAATGTTTGGGGAGAGAAAAGAGGCCTCATGGCTCTTCTGATGAGC
This sequence comes from Aviceda cuculoides, assembly GCA_035590195.1. Lineage (NCBI taxonomy): Eukaryota > Metazoa > Chordata > Aves > Accipitriformes > Accipitridae > Aviceda > Aviceda cuculoides. The sequence goes on along the minus strand of JAVJGG010000024.1, from coordinate 27,610,462 downwards.
ACTAGTGTCAACAATGGTATTTAGGGCAGAAAGGTGGGGTCCCCTTCCAGCAGGAAGGGGAAAAAGCCTTAATTTCCTTGTATGAGGGCTCAGTTAGTTAAGCTGCATTTCAGTTCTTCCTAGGAAATCGGGCTGCACTGTGAGATCATCACTGGGACACAGCACCGGCAATGATGCACGTAGGACTGGAAGCAGTCTCCTGAACCATGGCTATTCCATACAGTCTACATCACGTAATCAGAACTTTACCAATTTCAGCTTTAAAACAGTTTAGTACTTTTGCCCCAGGGGTATGCCAGCTCCAGAGCTCTTTTTCTTCATGTCTAAACTTATACCAGAAGTTTCAACACTGCAACAACTCAGTGGTCTCAGCTCAAGGCTAAATTTATCCTTGGTGAATTTATACACATTTGTATTGTGCCAACAGTGCCTGTCACATAGAACTGGATAACATATGACTCTATTTTTATTTTTCAGTTTGTCTGGAATAGAGTGTCCCTGTACTCCTCAAACAGGAATTGTTCACGGAGTATCTTCCAAGAACAATAACAGGAATCTCTATTGGACTTTCATCTCTGCCTCCTCTGCTCTTCAGAGACACTTGATCTTCCCTCAATACTTTTATTCTTCTCTTTCATTAGTGAGAAATAGCTGCCTTTTCAGAAAGCAAAGGTGGGATGCAAGAGCTAAGTGGGCAGGGGAAAACAGCAGACCCAGGGATGCGGTGTGTGGACGTGGCATGAAGGGCTATGGAGGAGGTAGGTGGGGAGAAGCCCGTTCCAACCAAGAAAGCGGGTGATCCGGAGTCACGGCACTAAGAGGAGGCGAGGAGGCTGTGCGGCCGCTGTGCGGGCAGGTGTCTGCAGCGCGCTCGGTGCAGGGCACCCCGGCGTGAGCTAAAAGGTGCTGTCGTTTCGTCTTCACGTGGGGCTAGCTGCAGCTGTCACACTATTTTTTGATCCAAAGCCGAAGAAGATAGGATTTTGAGGATGGAGAGCTACACAACACCCCTTTGCTATATAACCCTCTCTCCTCCCCAACACTCCCGCGCTCTGCAGTCCACCGTGCTCCTCCAACAGGACAGATCCAGGTCACCCAGCCCACGGCCACAGCTGCCTCTCTCCTTCTTCTGCCCTCCTCCCCATTCAGCCCCCTCTGTTTGTACGTGATGTGACCAGGCTTTCCTAGCAGAGGGAAGCGGGGATCCTCACCTGATGAAGAAGTGCACAGTTCACACTCGGAGATCTCAGTGATGCCCATGAGCCTTGCAGAGAGATCTTGGGAAGGTTGCGTGGACATGAGACTTTCTCAGGCCCTGTCTGGGTAGCAGAGATAGCTGGGTGGAAAAATTCTGCTGGTACAGGTAACAGAGGGCAAGATGCACCTGGAGAGAAGGGGCTGGGAGGGACTGACAAAGCACCAAAAGAAATGGGGAGGAAAACAGAAACAGAAAAAAAAATAAAGTTGAAGATTCCTCCAATATGGTTTGGTGCCTTTGCTGCTGCTACACAGAGGGTCCTGCAAGTCCAGTGTACAGAGGATGTTTAGTAACACACACTCCTGGCCAAGAAGCCTCAGTCTAGTGTTCACACCATGGGTTCCGCTTTCTACGCAAGGACCAAAACCTGCACCAGACCTGGAAGATCTAACACGGCTCAGAGCCATAGAGCAACAGCCCAGCTTGCCTCTCCCGTAGTTGCTCTTGCAGAAAAATGTTGAGCTGTAAGGCCTTGATTCAACTATGTATCACTGCCAGAGGACTTTCATTCCAGATCCTGCAAGGCAAGGGATGAAGGGAGATAAATAAACTGGTGGTTTGGGAAACCAGGGGACCATGGGAAGCCAGAGCATGCTCAAGAGCAGTACTGGAGCACTTCCACCAAGGGCAGACATGTATTACGTATTCCCTGAACCTGTACCTGAGCAGCCTGGTCTTGGGGGCAGCAATGTTTTACCGTGCCAAGTGAGCACAGTTCATCCAGCTGGCATGTCAGGGGAGTCTGTCCCCACTCTTCTCTGACCGTGCATGGGCGCGACTGTGAAGAGGAATCGGCTCTTTCACGATACTTCGCATAGGCAGGTCTGAGGGAGGATATAAAATCTAGCAGCAAAAGAAGAAACTGCTCCTCACCCCATTCCTGATGACTGGCAAACTGAAAGCTAATTCTTGGTTAGTGTAACTCCACATCACATTAAATCCATTCCTGGCAGGGAGGAGGCAGGGGAAAGGCAGATGAGCTGAACCAACCCACACTTTCGGCAGACCCGGAGAATGATGAAAGCCGTGCTCACCTTTGGTACTTTCATGCTTTAGCCAAGACTGGACTGAGTTGAAGGGAGTTTTCTCTATTTCACACAGGTAACTGTCCGGGTTTGTAGAGCCATCCGCACTGGATATTGGGAGCAGGCATTCCCCCGGATCACCTACCCCATTGGAGTCAGGGCTGTCCTGGCCATCCTGCTGGAAAAAAATGAGGACAAAGCCTTGTGAAATGTAATGGCAGATGAAAGAGCAGACTTGTGAAAGCCTCAAGAAGGGCTGATTCCGAAGATACCTCCAAGCTAGCTAAGAGATGCTCAGGTTTCCAGCCCAAATCCCCTAAATTTAAGCTCATTCAGAGGAAGTTACTGACAGTAGTGAAGAGAACTTTCAAAAACATACATCCCTTTTTTTCTCCTCAAATCCTTCTCCACGATATGTCTCTACGGAGAAGCTCTTGAAAAGTGACCTGAATTTATATTCCTCAGCAGGGACACTTGGATGAATACAGAACACATCAAATGAACAGGGGCAGAAATACAGCACATGGTGCAACACGCCCATGTCCACCTGGGGCTAACCTTGATCTCCTTAGGACTCAGCTGAGAAGTGCTGTGATTGTCTGACTCATCTCCTAGAAGGACGGAAGAGGACTTGTCTGAGTTGAGGGATAATGCTTCCATTTCGGCCAGCTGGACCTGCAAAAAGGGAAAGGAGCTGTCACAGGTCATGCCTGGCACCCACCTTTCAAGCAGTCACACTGTTTATGGTGGATAAGTGAGAGCCTGTAGACCCAAGATCAGTTTTAGGTTATATTCCTTGGACACAACAGTTACTGCCTAACCCAGACCTGGGCTGCGCAGGAGAATCCACTTTTTAAGGGAGGTTGACATACGATCTGTAAGCAGCCCACCGCCAGTCCATGCTCCTCTAGTGCCAGAATTGGAGGAAGGAGTCCTGAGTCTGTCCCAGTGACAGGGCTGGCTCAAGGCCCTGCAAGTAAAGCCAGGCGGGCAGAGGGCCCCCCCGGGCCGGTGACAAGGCTGTCTGCTCTGCCGAGGGACGAGGAGTGGACCCCTCTCTCTGAAGGCGCCACGGACAGCCCTGCTTAAACGTGAAGGTGCTTTCATTCCAGGGATAGTCATGCCTCTTGCAGTCCATGCCGGTATCATGCTTTTCATATTCTCTTACCTTCATCACTGAAACCCTGTTTCTCTCCAGCTTCCCTGTGTCTTCCCTCTCGCCTCACCTCTAATCTACCCAAGACCTCAGCTAACGCCATCTCCCATCCTGCTCTCCATCCCTAGACTCACCCCTCCCACCCATTCCTACTTGAGCTCTCTTGCTTTTTGAAACCACATCTGACCACCCCATCTTTCCCATCCTTGGGCCTCAGCTCCACCACAGTCCCATGCCTGACCTTGCTTCATCTTTTGGCCTGTTTCATAGGACATGTGTCCCTCTCCCATCTCTCCCATCCTCTTTCCTCCAAGCTTTCGATTCCCCTCTGCCTGACATCTCTTTCCCACAATGCCTGAAAAGCATCTCCTTTTTCTAGTAGCCTAAGCAGCTGCTCTGTCCCTCCTGTGCTTGGCTTTCCACCGCTGGTCTCTAGAGTCCCACCAGTTCCCACGACCTGACCCTTGACAGCTATATTCTGGGTTGTCTCAGTCAGGACAGTTTGCTTCCTCGCCGTTTATCTTGTCCTCCCCTGCGTTTGTGTTTGTAAGAGGCGGGTACGGCTTTTGTGCTGGCGGAACATTTGGAGAGATGACTCCTTCGAGCTGGGAGTTTAGTGGCTTGTGCCAGTGCCAGAGACTGGAAGAGGTCTCCATCCGAGGAATAACACACTTTGAATAAATGGGATGGAAAACCAGAGCTGGATTTAAATAAAGGGCACAAATGACATCCTTATTTGGGATATTATTCTGACACAGGAACATGGTGCCGTTCAACCATGAAGAGAGCCCAAAACCAACAACTGCTGCTGAGAGCGGACGCACCAGAGAGCCCACAATGAAGTTAAGACAAGCATGCTACACAGCCATCAGTCAGCAACTACTTGTGTGGAGAAACACAGTCTTCATTCAGTCCCACTTAATGTGCGTACTCATCCATTACTCGCCTAAGTGCTTGTTACACCAGAACAGCCTTACAACTGTGCTTGTAGAGACACGAGCGTGAAATGTGATAACATCTGCCGCTACCTTCTCCATCCATAAAAAAAGGGTTTCAACAAAAGCCAGAATAGTCTCCTCTTCACTGAACCACTTGCTCGCAAATTCTGGCCACCCTGGGATCTACACAAAAAACATAATCAACAAAGTCATGAATAGATAAACTGCATGTGTGGAAACGGTTCACCGCTGCTCGCTGGCAAACTCCTGCCACTGGCTAAACACTCTATCAGCCACCAATACACAATAACTGTCAACCAGCCCAAGAGTGAAAGGATAGCGATGACAAGAGAAGAGGTTAGCAGTATGAAAAAAAGATGTTTTGTTCTTATAGCTTCCCTTGCTGCAGAATATTTAAAAATCTTCTGACCAAGGATGAGGAAAAACAAAATTTAAAAATTGCAGTGGGGGGGGAAGGGGCTGTTCACAGGAGCACAATCCATGAAAACAGTCAGGGACACCAACCTGAGACACTGAACCACGCACACATATCCCTTAGAAAATAACTACTTGCAGATCTAGCATATCTTCAGAAACAGAGCCACGATTACAAAAATCCTTAATTGTACAAATAATTGGTTTCAAGATAAGATGCAAGCAGCATAACTGGGAGAGATGCTGAGCACTTTTACTCAGTGCAACAAAAAGCTTAACCCTGAGCATAAGTGTTGAGTCCAGCCACTGTGCTCAGCATCTTGACGGATTAAACTACAAGCGAAATGGAAGTGAACATTTTTGGCTGATACGTGATTTTTGTCACAAGGGCAGAGTTAAGGGTGATTGGGCAGACAGCAAGCATATTATTTTGTTCGAACATACATGTATTGAATAGGACTAGATAAAACCTGTTTTGCCTATATAACTTGCTGTCGGTTGCTTCTGAGAAAGTACAATTCTGTGTGTACAATGCACATTTGCATATGTTGATGGACCAGAGTACACTCTAATTTAATGACTGTGTGCATTGCTGGTGTTAGCGCAGGGACAAGCCTAGCTGTGACTCCACGTAGTGATTTCCTCTTGGAATTTCCTCAGTGCTTTTTATACTATGAAATATAAAAAGAAGTCATGATCAACCATAACTTAAAATCCTGAGCTGCAGGTTTGATTCATATGATCAGAAATAAAATATCTACATTTTACCACAAAAGGTATTCCTGCATATAGACCATTTCTTTTCAGTTCCACGTTTTAGAAGTATTGAAATGTCAATTTTGAAAAATAATTTATGGCTCTATAACAGCCATTAGAAAACATGATCTAAGAATAATTCTTTGGTTGTGATTATTCTGTCAAACTCTTTGCCGTGGCTGTGGGTTGCACTTGAAGATTTTGCTGCCTAGTTCCCTTGCTGGGAAGGTAAGAAAACCTGTTGTTGTTGTCTTCATTCCTAGGCAGGATACTGAAGACTATTCTGGAAGGTTTTCAAATGCAGCAAACTAGCTGCAAATGACTTAATTTTGAGGTAATCATTCTGGAATGCCTTGGAAGACCTGATTTTCTGAGAAGGCTGACCACCAATTCTGGAATATAAGGACTTAGGTAAAGAGGTGGAAAATGCAGTTAATTGAAAACTAGTTACTTGGCTGTAATAATGCAGCATCCATTTGTGAAGCGTTGCAACACTGATAAACTACAGCAATATTCACATTTTGATGTTTCAAAGGGAAGCTACGGGGACAAGCAGATAGCTGAAAGGCTGAAAAGAAATTGGAGCATCAGAACCATGGACAGAGTAATCTGCCAACGAGGGCTCTCTTCCCACGTTTCCCGGTTTCTTCGTAAGCAACAGCAGCGTATCAAGTTAGTTATGGGGAAGGAGATGGTGAAGATTGCCACTGATGTACTGATTTACTGTCAGATGAGCCATGCTCCTGTAACAAGTCTGACCACGATCAGAGCACCTAACTACAATAAAATGATTTCAGAAACAAAATTAATTCTGCTATTCACCTAACTTCTCCCAGACTCCTGAAGTTTCACAACCTGAAAAGACTACTGGTCTAGGAATTAGTTTTCCAAAGCATCTACTAACTTTAGAAGCACAAGTCTAAGCCATTTGGTGTCCTGCTTTTAGCAATAACCCGTTTGTCAGCTAACAGGTTCTGCATGAGAAAAGAGATTCTCAAACTTTCTCAGTAGGCCCATTTTAATTTACTTTTTGCTCAAACTAATTAACTGGTTTTCACAACAAACCAATCCTTGCTCACAGACGGTGACACTATTCAACAAGGCATTTAAGCATGTGCTTAATTCATCAACCTCAACAGGGAACAAGCAAGCACGTGCTTAAAATGAAGACAAAACACACTCTTAAATCTCCCACTGAATTGCCCCTGAGTGCTGTTATTGGGGTGAGATCCTTCGAGTCCTCTGCACAACGTGAACTTAAACCTCTGCTCTTCTTGCAGAATTGAACACAACAAGAGCTGCCAGGACGCCTTCATAATTATTTCTCTACAGCTCATTCAGTCCTTCCTGACCTGTGTCCTGGCACATCTCACCTTTCCACCACCTCAAACATCCCCCCATGGCTAAGGAGGGCAGGCCCGTACTAGAGGCAGTATAAGCAATTCATGACAGATGACAAACAGGTCAACAAGCTCTCTGTCTACACAATCTACAGCCAGAAGCACACATCGGACGACCTGCGGGCATGGGTGTGCAGGTCTTGGGGGGAGAGTCCCCTCACGCATCCTCGTACGCAGGTTACCTCTTGCTTGTCATGGTTACACTTCTCGCACATGGCCGGCGAGGAGTAATGATGGAAGACGGAGCCCGATAGGTTATCGATGATCATTAACTCCCCGTCGAAGGAGTCCTTAATAATTAAAGAGACACTGTCCAGCCATAAGTTCTCCTAGGGGACAAGAAAGGGGGGAGGATGGGAGAGATCATTTTAAGAATGCCGAGTTTTTTGCTTCAAAGTTTCATGTGAATTTGGGGCTGGGTTCTCCACCCTGACTCATCTGGAGCAGCACCTTGTTCTGCAGGTACCTGCACAGGGTCACTGGGGGAGCATTTGCTCCTTAGGGTGTGTAAAGGTGCCAGAGTTCAATGCAAAAAAAAAAAAAAAGGAGGGACTGTCTTCACTCACTCTCAGCGCACCACGGCACTGCTCAAGCCTCCCTTCCAGCTCTGCTGGAGTGCCTCACTCTTGATCTGCCATTTCCCCCATTCTCTTCTCCTGAGCTCCCCTCTCAAATGTGCTCCTAACACACCTTTAGCTGATCTGCTCCATCCCTCCTCTGCTGGCCCTCAGGTTCCTACATCATGATGACGATGAACAGGACCCACTGCTGTCACAGCCTTCTCCCCACACAATGCTACCAACTCAAAAGTCTGCCGCTGAAAATAAACCTCTCGCCCTGAGGTGCAAGAGTGTATCTGCTATCACTAAGCCCTCAGTCACCTAGGCTGCCCAGCTTCTCCCCACAGCTGCTTGCTTCAGACTGGTTGGTAAGCTCAAAGGTGTACTCACCTGTGCTGGAGAATAACATCTCATGCACAGATGGCCTTCAGGATCCGTTCTCCCACCGCCTCCTCCTGTTCCTGCTCCTTTTCCCTGTCCCGAATTTGGGGAGCCTGACTTGCGGGAGCACAGCCCATGTGCAATTTCCAGCTCAATCTCAGCATCCATCTCTGCATCCTCCTGGGCCTCCTTGTTGCTGTCGTCGAGATGTTTCATGAGCACAGCTACCACCACATTGATGAGGACAAACTGGGCTGTGAGCACAAAGCTGACAAAGTACAGTGGGGAGATGAACTGCAGGTTGCTGAGGCAGCTCCGGTCATCGTGGCTGCAGTCACGCAAGGTATCCTTGAGGGGAAGTTGGGTTTGAGAGGGAATGATGGAAGGAAGGAAGGAAGGAAGGACTAAAGTAAGAATACAAGCTTGGCTGCTCTTTGGGTCAAAAAATACTGATGCCAATGCAAGGAACAAGGCAAACATTTCTATCACCCCACACCCCCTGGGATCATGAGGTCCTCAAAGAATCTGGGACACTATCTGAGCATGTGCTCTCTGCTTCAGAGCAAATACATCCAAAGGCATACAGAGCAAACTGCTTCCAGACCATCACATGTTGCTGCCAGTGTAGCCCCACACACGTGAGCAGGAACAAAAATGAGCAGTCTGGTACTGCCTTCTTCCACCCAGGCTCAAAAACATTGTATGTGTTCAAAGAACTTTCCTATCTCCATGTCCTTTAAAGGAAGGAGTTATTTTGGATTGCCCTGGTAGCTCTGCAGATGGGTGCCATGTCCTACATTTCCTACAGTATACGTGCCTACATTAAGCTTTGATAACAGGCCTCACGACAGCGGATATTCCCTCTTAGTCTGGTCAGTCGTCTTGTTCCTCCCAAGGACAATTTGAACTTTCCTCAGACAGATGTCTGTAGGACTAGATGAGCCCAAGGTGTGAGTTACCATGGTGCAGAGGGAGATTGTGGCCCAAGCAGGGTCCTTATCTAGCAACCCAGCTCCTGCCCTCCTCCTCTTTTCCAGCCCAAGCACTGCTGAACAGAGCACACATCAGAACTTCTCCTTCCCCACAACAAGGGCATCCATGCCGCCGAGCCCCAGTTACCTTCATGATCCCGTTCCAGTTGTCACCCGTGGACACCTGGAAGAGCGTGAGGAAGGCCATCCCGAAGTTCTCAAAGGTGGCGTGGCGGCTCATGCCCTCACAGGGGTTCTCGTCATTGCATACTGAAAGGAAGGGGATCGCGGCTATCAGCGGAGGACACGCTGCCGACCCCCACAGCAACAGCAGGAGCTGGGGAAGGGGACTTCAGGTTTCTCACAGCCTGGAGACCTCAGGTAATGGCATCAGCCCCCTGCCCAACAGTTGGCTGTTACCCAGCAATACAGAATAATCCCTGATGGCCCAGCCCCAGGATAGCAGGGCTCAGGGGTATCCTCCCCATGTGTCATTGTGCTGCCTTTCTTCTTGATCAATATTCCATGGCAAGAGATGTACATAAACTTTCCCTGAGTTTTTCTCGTAATCTTGAAGGCAGTATCAAGGCAGGCAGAGCCGAAAAAGCAAAAGTTTAAGAATAAAAAGGGAAACCAGACGCTGCTTTTAATTTTTTAGGCTGTTAGGACAATAACAATTTAGAGGGAAATTCCTCTTACATCAATTACGTGTGAGGGAGAATAAAGGCCATCAAGTAATTCAGTCCCTTTATTGAATGAGTACTGATTTTGAGAAACCTCAGCTTCCCAGCAGGTTTGTAGCTCACACTGGAGCACAGTCTGCTTGAGACTTACCCAGTTTTCCAAAGAGCTCCACTCCTAGAGCAGCGTAGATGAAAAAGAGGAGCATGAAAAGCAGTCCGAGGTTTCCGACCTGGAAGCGAACAGCATGGTCAGCCTACCCCAAAGCCTATTTCATCTCTACAGGCAAGTTTCTGTCTTCCAAAGCCTGAGGAGAGCAGCAGCAAATTCCCAGCGTACAAATGCAACCAAACAATTGCTCAATGCTTGGGAAATCACCAGTGACGGCACCCGTTGCATGGAGGTTACAGCAGGGCTTGTGGAAGGAGTAGGCAGGCGGGGAACAAGAAGGGTAAAAAGGCACTTTTGAAATGTGTGGAGAGGAGGAGGAGAAGAGGAGACTATGAAGGAGTCAAGAGAGGAAGCAGAGCTTCCTTTCCATCTCCTGAATAATAGGTCACAGCCTGATTTCTGGGCCTCCAGCAGCTGCTGGTTGGAACCCCCCCATTGCGAGGACTGCTGCTTCGTGGTGCACAAAGGCAGCGGTGCCACCAGCAGTGTGGGCTCTGCCCCCCGAGTCCTCACTCTCCCAAATTACTGCTTGCCTCTGAATCTCCTGCCTCCCTGCACGTGGGGCAGCTGGGTTACACGTGAGGAGCAGGAGGGGGTTTGGGAAGAGGTAGGCTGAACGGTAACAGAAAATGCCAGTAACAGTTAGCACACTGTTGGTGGAGCAAGAGAAGGCAGGGAAAAATGAAGGACCTAACTGGTACACGGGTGTTTTTGGAAAACTGAACAGTGTCTGGTCTGAATGCATGTGGTCACTGGGCCTTTGTTAGGATCATCCACTTCAGGAGTCTAATTTAGTCATGGCAACTGCTGTGCCATCCAAATTCAGGAGAGAAATAAATGATTCAGCCCACCCACTCCCCTGGGCTGCCAGATCCTGGCTCCCTACATACTCAGTGGAAGGAATTATTTCTGATGACTATATTGGACACTATAGTAAATGCTGTGAACACATACCTCTGGGTCTGTGTCTACAGGGTATTGGGAAAAAGAAGTTAATAAAACTTAGCTAAGGGCTACGTTTCCAAAGGGGTCTTTAAAATTAAAGCTCTATTCACTATCAAGAATTGTTGCAGTATAACAAAGACAGGAAGGGAATTGAAACAGGACAAGTGGAGATGCCTTATATGCCATTAGCAAGCCAAAATCCCTGATGTGAGCCTGTGCTCTAGGAACATAAAGAGAAAGGTCGAGAGGAGGAAAAAGCACAAGGGAAAGGACAGCTTATTTTAAACTGCTTCTTTTGGCAAAGCCAATAAATCTTGGAGAATAATATTACAGATAATTCAATTGTGCCCTGAAGACCCAGTGTATAAAATATGGAGACTAAATTCAATCTTTTAACAGTGAAACTGGGAGATTTTAGTCCTGCTTTAAGTGCAGATTTTTACACAACTTTAAATATGGAGTGATTTTTGATCCCTCTGTTATATAACTTTATTAAACGAAGCCAACCTGCTACAGAAGGAAGCAAAAGCCAGTCAATAGGAAGTAGATTGATCATAGGTTTGATGCTGGAAGGATTAAGGCCTGCTTGTTATTACCTTCCAGGGAATATCTGGAGGCCAGACCTTTAGAGACATCTGCTTGTGAGGGTTTTGTGGCAGGTATTAACAACCTCCAGAAGACCTGACCTACCATCTTGATTAGCAAAGAAGCTGTCAGTGAATGGGAAACAGAAAAGCCAGAATTTATAAAGTATGGAAGAATATACTTGTGGTTTGTGGCTAGGACCAGAGCAGGGCTCAGACGCTTGAATTTAGGTCCCAGCTGTGCTTTTTGCCATCCTGAGCAAAACACTTCACTGCCTGATGACTCAGTTTCTCCATCTACATGACAGGGAGAAATATTTTGTGGGTAGAAGTTGACTCTCACTATTTAAGCGCAAACATACTGCAGAGTCCTCTTACCAAGGGCTTCTGGATACTACTTCAGCCAGCTCGGAACATCTATGTGCCTTTGTGTGGGTTGCAGAATAAACATGCCACAGACATGCAGGTGCTGGATCTGGAGACCTGCTCCATTCCAGATCCTCACCTGAGAAAAATCAGCTGTTGTGGCTCGTGGAACAGAAAAAAACAAGGTGCAAAGGAGCTGCACAGAGCCAGCCTGGGGCAGCAGAGCCAGAACTAATAAACATTACTGGCTCAAAGCTGCCTGCTGTAAGAACACACTTAATCTCCTGTTCCTTCCATTGTCCAGTATATCTCAGCCCCCAACTATCCTGGATGATGATACTGCTACATATCCTATATACAAATTATATTATTATTATTATTATTATACAAAGCCACAAATTATTATTGTTTAATAAAAAGCATGGGAGATCAGACAGAGGTCAGGGTCCATAAAAGATCACTTTTGTGCCACAAGATTCTTCTAATTCATATTGACATTTATTGCCACCAACATCAGAAGTAAACTCCTTGGGTAACTAGTCATGCTGTTTTCAGATTGATTCTCAGCCCTGCATCACTCACCGAGACTGGCACATTAGCTGATAAATCAACTGACAAACGCCTGTGCATTTTGATATCATGCAATATAGCTGCCTGCTCGGGGCCTGCCAGGGGAATGGTCTGATGTACGATCAGTAGAGCCACTTGGTGCCATTACTGCTTTCTCAACAATTCTCTCTCAAGGATCCAAAAGGAAGAGGGCCAGTCTCCCCGGCTGCTCATCCATCACGGAGGATCCTCACAGTGGGCTTGAAGCCCGTGTAAAGTACCATGTCAGCATCTCATTTGGGAACAGCTGCCGCTCACAGCTCATGAAATCCTTCTGTCTAGCTGTCTTGCAGTAGACACTTAACCGCCGGCTGCGTGAGCCACAACAGAGCACGTCGCTGCTTCTCATGCACGAGAGGCTCAGCCACACAAAGGGATCCAGGAGGAGAAGGGAAGAAAAGGAAGTAGGAAGGGGGAAGCACTGGCTAAGAAAAGGAGTGACAGGAGTGCGAATGAGAGGGGGAAAGGGGGGCACATGCGGGGAAGGGTGAGAGGAGTGGAGATGCAAAGACCTCCTTTCCTCCTGAAATGGCTGCCAGTCACCCTTCCCTTCTTACGGAGCAGGGAGACAGAGAGAGAGGAGCTGGGAACTAGCTGCAAGCAGTTAGTCACTAGCTAGACGTGATGGGAAGAAATCTGTCCTTATCCAGGGATCAAGGCTTATTTCATTCAACTGCTGGAGAACAGATGTGAGGTAAGCTGCACCCCTGTGACTGACACGATAACCTGGACAACACCTATCTGAGGAGAGCTGTACCCCTATGAATGACATGAAAACTTGGACATCACCTTCAGGCAGTTGCTTGCACAACGCAGCAGACACCAGCTCTGAGACTCCACAAGAATCAACCCTTTGGAAAAAGGGTGCAGAAAAGGCGAATCTTTGGGGGAGCTGGTCTGTTTTACCTGTGGCAGGGCTTGAACAACTGTATCCAACAGTGCTCGCATTCCTGTGGCCATCTTCAGTAGCTTCAGAACTGCCACAACAAGCACAAGAGAAGTGTCACTCAGACTGAGCTCAGAAGGTCCGTCCTTTGTGTGACTTACTAATGGCAGTAGCACAAAACAGATGTCCTGTCTCCTCTTTCCCCAGAAAATCTGGATTGTCCCCCTTGGCCCCCTTCTCCCTTTTCCCACGTTTTTTGACTATACGGTCCTAGTAGCTCCTTCTCCTCCAGTCCATCCTCTTCTTACTAAATACTCTGCCACCCACGCCTGTTGGGCTTCTTCTCCTTCACCCAAACAGTCTGGTCAAGAGCCCTCTTTCTCCCAGAAATGTGTATCACACTTCTCCCTCTGCTCTGTTTTTTCATTCCATCACTTTCTCTTCCTCCAGCCACCATCTGTTAAGGCAGCTTAGCACACCTTGGCCACCATCAGGAAGATGCAGACCCCTCCCTCTGCAAACTTCAAGCTGCTTGGTGGCCCCTTCTCCAAACACCGCTGCCATACTCGCCCCATAAAACAACAGGGAAAGTTCAGCTCTCACATGATCTGCTCACCCTCCTGGTCCTTCACCTCCTGTTAAAACCACTGCATCTAAACGCCTGGCTAAAGGGACCCAGAAAGCCCCAGCCTCCAGGCTGTCCTTCGTCACATCCCCTGCCTCCCTCCCAGGGCTAGGGACCGGGCGAGCCCAGGATTCCACAGCCACTGCTCAAGGAGTCGTGGCACCAAGTCCCACCCCACGGCCGCCTACACCCGTGCCTCTGGCCAGTGTCTCTCTCACCCCGGGCGATACGCAGCACCCTCATGATCCGGATGATAGTGGGGTTAATTGGGAGAGCAGCATTGATTTCAATCTCTTCCAGCGTGATGCCCATGACAGACAGCAGCACAATGGCCAGATCTAGCTGGTTCCACCTTAAGAAGAAAAATTGAAGAGAATAAAGGAAGATGGAGTTTTTCCATCTCCCTGGAAAAGAAAGTGGATTGTCTCCACTTTAACCTAAATATTTCTTTATGTACGAGTTCAAGGCCCCACTCTGAGACAACCTATACGGGCTTTTGCAGACAAACAGAGATTCGCTCTGCACACACCCTGAGCAGCCAGAGGCAAGCCAGCCTGATCTGAAAGCATGGAGCTGTGTTACTATGGTGCTATGCTTTGACTAATGGGCTCAGCTTTTTACGGCCTTACTACCTCGAATCAGCTTCGTTATATACGTTCTGCTTCAGCATGCTCCCAGTTTGCCTCAGGGGCAGGAAAAAAAAAAAATGGCTCTGTCTAACCCCACCTCCTTTGCTTTCTAGCCTAACCAGCAGATGCCAACCAAGAGGCAATTTTTGGACAACTCTTACTATTGCTTACGCATTGCGGCTCATGCGGGCTCAGGCTAGGTCCATGCTGTGCAGAACTGGGAGGCAGTCAGGGCAGTCTGCTACCACCTCACACTCCTGAAAGGGATTCATCCTCAGGACCTCCACCCCAACCCCAGTTGTCCCACAGTCACAACTGACATAACCCTCTGCTCACCTGTCTTTGAAGAATCGCCGCAGACCAAACGCCACCAGCTTGAGGACTGCCTCCAGCACAAAGACGGTGGTGAACAGGTAGTTGCAGTACTTGAGGGCGGTCTCCAGGGACTGCCAGCAGAAAAAGAGGGCAAAGAACTGAGGCAAAAGCAGCATCACGCATGTAACCTGGGGGGGAGGGGGGTGTGTGTGCCAGGAATTCATTGGGAAGTGGGGAAGCTGCCCCATGCCTCCTACCCACTTGAATGTGGAGGCTGCCTACTAAGGGCAACCGCCAGCTGACCCCTCTGCCCCTTGTTGTTCTCAGGATCAGTTTTTGCTCTTTTCTCCTGTATTGCTCAGGATAATGGGGAGGAGGTGGCTATCACAAGGAGAATCCACAAAGTACCATCAGCCTTCTCTTCTGCCAGTAGACCATGCCACCTGGATGCCACCGTGCTAACGGCACTGGCATAGTTATCAACCAGAAGTGAGGCACGACGATTACTCCAGTTGTGGATATGTACCACCTCTGATGGGAGGAAACGTCTCTGTGCTTTGGTCTGGGGCAGGCATGTGTGATATCTCTTAGCTGTTGGGCTTCTGGTTCTTTTATGTGCTGCCCCTTCTCCACCACCGCAGACCAGTGTGAGCAGTGGGCAGCATTTGGCGGCACTTTGTACTGGAAGGGTTCGAAGTGCTTTGGCAAGATTCTTTAGCAGAGCCTGACAGCAGGCTGGCATGGCTGGACCTGCGTTCCAGGAGAAGGAGGTGAGGAGTAAGGAGGAGGACTGAGTTGTTCAGGAACAAAGGCCTGACATGAGGATGACAGCACATAAAGGTTGAGAGCTCCTGCAGAGTAAAACTGGGCACCATCAAGGGCAAGATGAAAGCTGGGCAGTTGGGCAAGAAACAGAGGAGCCTGGCAGTGGATTTGAGTGAGGACAGATTCAGCTCCTGATCAAAGCCTGAGCTACTTCGGATGGCACCTGCTCGGACACCAGAGCTGTCACCTAAACCAAGGCTATCCTGAAAAGGAAACTGAAATGCCACTGGGCAGATGTCATGATGAACTCTTTGTCTATATACGGAGGCAGAAGGTTCCTTTGATACGTGCAGCATACATTTTTTTCCATCGAAGGCATCTAGAGCTTTACCAGGAACAGCGAGAGGTACATGGTCTTCCCCAGCCAAAGTATAAAACTTATTTGGCCTTCAAGGCCCTTTACTGGGAATCAGCCCCTGCAGCTGAGAGAGGCTCTGCTCAGTGCTTTGGCCCTGTAACTTCTCTTACAGAAAAAAGGTGGCTCAGTAAAGACATCCCATTCCATGACACGCAACCAGCCACTCCAGTCCTCTCAGCTCAGGCCATATGGCAGGGGAATTGGACTGACATTTGGAAACCTGGTGCAAAGCCTGAAGCTCTCAGGACACTGCTGCTTCCATGACTCCTCCTGTTAGGATCCAGGGGAACACACAAGCAGACCAGGCAGCTCAATTTAGGCAACCCACATATACACTTAATAATATAAAGCACAGAGACTTAATTGCACCACACTTTCTAGGGGCCTGATTCTTGCTTAGATGCCTTCTCTCTATTGATTTTAATGGATAACAGGTGTCTGAGTAGGGGCTACCTTTCTGGATAAATACAAAACTCTTCACGTAACTTTGCCTACTACATTAACTCTTGCAACACTTTATTTTTTAACAGATACTCAAGTGTCCTGCCTATGCTGGTGGGCAGTGGTCATCAGAGAGCTGTAGCAAAATAACATAATGACTAGAGGCAGGGCTTATCTCCATGATCTCACTCACCACAGGTTGGTTGTAGTGCTCCAAGGACATAGTGACCACGTTGAGGCAGATGATGAAAGTGATGAAGATGTCCAGATAGTGGCTGGTGCAGACCGAATGAATAAGGAGGCGTATGGGGCAGTAGGTAGCATAGTACGGCAAACGCTGCGCCTCTTCAGTGGAAAGAGGGAGATGGGCAGAATTAGGAAGAAATTGGAAGAAAGAAAGAAATGGGTAAGAAACACTGAAGAGGGAGCAGGCGTAAGAGTGGTGATAGGTGTTGAAAGAAAAGGGTATGGAGGTGGGAGACAGAAAGAACAGAAAAGGATAGGTAAAAGATAGGAGACATAGGAAGGAGGGAAAAAATGGAAAAAAGAGGAAAGTAGAAGTGGGGAAAAAATAAGTTGAAAAAAGACAAGGAAAGGAATGCTAGAAAGAAAATCTGTTAGTCTATGTTTGTGGGAATGGTGCTAAATCAGCATTTCATGCCTCGACAAATTAAGATCACAAACGATCAAAGGGAGAAGATGGTTCCAGGAGAGGCCCCAGGGTGTCACAGGAGAGAGGGGAAAAACTGGAGGAGAGGAAGGGAAAGCATGCCCACAGGCTGCAAATGGAAAAAACCCATCACTCTGGGGTAGTAGGGATGATTTCCAGGGGCAAGTATGCTTTTGCAATTTTTGTCTAAAGGTAATACAGCAGAGGACAGAAACACCAGGAAGAGGGCTTGCTTCACCGCAGAGGGTCTGGGACCCCAAGGAATGACACTGCAACATTGATGGAAAGAGGCAGGAATGAAACACAGTGGTCTTCCTCTTGGTTTTTTTTCCCCTCCCTCTTCTTTAAATTTGGGTTTAAACACAAAGGATGGTCTGCCAAGGTCTTCCCCCAAACACCAGCTGGGTTGCAGGAAGCCCAGGTGGGACTATCCCAAGCCCAGGATGGGTACCGACGCGTACACGTCCTGCACTGACAGTGCACACCGGCACGCGTGCAGGCGTATTTTCGGTACGTGTTATCTCCCGAGGCGCAGGGTGCTAAAACCCCAGCGGCTCCCCCGCAGTCCCAGCAGACCTCGTCAGCCACCCCTCTTCCCCAGACCGCCCCAGTGAGGTGCGTAGCGACGCGGCAGCGGCACGGGGAGGAAGGCTGAGAGCGTGGCCACAAGCGATGCGTTTCAGAGACCGGTCCGTCAGGAAAGAAAAAGAAGAGGAGAAGGCTTTTCTCAGAAAACCTTGGCCTACGAACCGACCAAACACTTAGGCTGTGCCTTACTCCTTCGCTTCTTCTCCAGACGGCGCAGGCGCTTCTCCTCCCGCCGGCGTGCCTCCTCAGCCTCCTGGTGCTGCCGGCACTTGTGGAAGTTCTCCACCACCACCCCCACAAACATGTTGAGCACAAAGAAGCTGACGATGAGGAGGAAGGAGATGAAGTAGAGGAGCATCCAGGGGTTGTTGTTGGTCACCGGCTGGAGGAGGGGGGAGAACAGAGGCGGTCAGTCAGTTGGATGCATGGTGGTATGGAAATGATGGGGGTGGGACCTGCCATGATGATTGGCTGCTGGGGAGGTGGGGAGGGGTTTTGGAAATCAGGGGAGGGGGCTGGGAAGAGCTGGGGCTACGAGCAAGGCAGTTTGCGATTGGCTGACTGGATTTTGGCATCAGCTGGTGAGTGATGGAGCGGGTGGGAGTCAAGGGCAAGGACCTGCCTGCACAGTCACCCACAATTGGGGTACAACCCCAGCCACAGATTGAGTACAACACCAGTATGCGGTAAAATGGGTTCCAGGGAACACCTTTGGCTGGAGGGCAAGTAGAGACCACATCCACACACCACCAAAATGACAATGAGACCAAAATAGAAATGTCATTCAGACTCGGAGAGAAAGGAGGCCCTGATTTTGATGGGGTTTCCTGACAAGAAGCCTACAAAGCCAACAGTGTTGGACCTTATGCAGAGGTTCCGAGGGAAATAGAGCATCATCCCCGAGGTTCAAGCCTGTGATACTGCATCCCATGGCAAGTGCCTACACTGGACACTATCAAGGTCATTGCCTTAGCAGTAAAGGAATAGGGATGCAATGGGCAGCAGACCAACAGTCCCTGTTTTACAGGGTATTAAAATAACCATCTGTGGGCTAGGAGGGAGCCAGCATGACCAGAAAGGCACATGGCATTGTTTCTCTGTCATTGCAAATAGATAAAGACCTGCTGTGAGATCCAAACCGAGTAGAGGGTGAGAATTACTACAGACATGCACTGCACAGCCACAGCTGCACCTCCCTGCATGGACCAGGCATGACCCTGACACCTTGCAAATAGGTGAGCAAAGGATTCAGAAGGGGCCTGGAAGGGACTCTTGGTTTGAGGGAGGTGGCTGAAGCAGGATGCTAAAGCATGCTTCTGCCTTACTAGCCCGAGGAAAGGGAAAAAGGTCCTTTCACAAGGAAGTCTTCGTACCTGCTGGTCAACAGCCACAGCATCTAGTCCATTATACATAATATTGACCCAGCCATCCTTGGAAGCCAGAACAAAGAGGGACATCAGAGCCTGCAACACACAAAGCAAAGCAGATGTGGAGCAGGTGCATCTGGCAGGCTGGGAAAAAAAATCATGGGTTTACGCTCTAATACACACAACAGTGAAATACTCTTCCTGCCTGTGTTTCTGCACACATCAAAACCTGCTCCCTCCCCCTTGGAGGAGAGGGAGGGGGGCAGGAAGCCATGTGCAGCCAGACCCACCAGAGGAGAGAGGTTGTGAAGAACATCTGCTTTGTGGCAGGAGGAAAAAGAAAATCAAGCTCTCTGCTGCCACCACTTTTCTTTCCCCCACAACCTGTAAGCATCATCCCAATACCAACGCACTAGTGACACAGCTTCTGCATGGATACCCATGCCAAATAACCGCCCCTCCTGGCCCAGGGATCAGGCTTTCCAGGCACTGCATCTGTGCCCCGGGGAGAGGTACCTATAGGGGACAAACCCTGTGCTGGGTTCCCATCAGAGACAGGGGCTGTGGGCACACTCACCTGCCCCAGGTTGTCGAAGTTATACTTGTGGTGCACCCACTTGTAGTTGGCGGCCACGCAGTCCGACCGGTTGGTGATGTTCCTGATGTCGACTCCAAGGCAGTGGTAGAACTTGCCCTTGAAGAGCTGCAGGATGGCAGTGACCCCATCAGCCCCTTTCCCCACAAGGTTCCCCGTGCTCCCTGGGATGTGCAGAAGCTCCCGAGGCGGTGGGTGGGGTGCAGGGCTGCAAGCCAGGTGGAGCACGACAGGTAGGAAGGACCACCAACGTGACGTAGACCACAGGCTTGAACATTGCCGAGGAGCCAGGGCCACCCTCCTAAACCCACGCCTGGCTTTTCAGCCTCCTCCATTGCCCCAGGTCAGCAGTGACTGCAAGCCCTTACCACCTGACAGCCTTTAGGGCAGCCTTTAGAGCCACCGGCCGAAAAGAAAAAAAAATAATCTTCTACTCAGTCCCCAAGAGTAATCTCCCCTCCCTGCTTCCCAGTGTCCTGGTTTCAGCTGGGATAGAGTTAATTGTCTTCCTAGTAGCTGGTAGGGTGCTGTGTTTTGAGTTCAGTA
>JAVJGG010000024.1:27546244-27590281 GCA_035590195.1 Aviceda cuculoides | reverse complement strand
CCGCCCCCATCCCACTGGGGGGGGCGGGGGGGGGAAGTGAGTGAGTGGCTGCGTGGTGCTTAGTTGCTGGCTGGGGTTTAACCACGACACCCAGTTACTGAGAGAGCTGATGGGAAAAGATCTCATCTGAGGGTAAAGAACCAGAAAAAACATCCCCTTCTCAGATACTTTTTTTTTCTTCCCACAAAGCTGCACTGCACTGCTGTGGCTGTTCTGCCCAGGGCTCTTTCCCCATATGGAAGGTACTGGATTGTGCATTTGTACAGATGCATCAGAGCAGACTAAGTATAGCGCATTCCCTGAGATGGAAGTAACGCCCACGCCCTTGCTCCTCTGCAATGCAACAGCTGAAAATAAAGAGGCTTAAATAAAAAAATAAAAGAAGGCTGTGGGTGGATTTAGGGCTTAGAGCGAGGGGGAGAAACAGAGCTGACTGGAGGCAGGGTTCACGCAAGCAGACGCTGAGCTGCTTGCCCTTGCGGCGTGACACGGACAAGCCCAGCGAGCCCCGGGCTCTCCCTGTGACGCTGACCCAAACCCTGATCCAACTCCTGCCAGGCGTGAGCGTTAACTCCTGTCTCACACACCCCGCAACGCCTCGCTGAGGACCTGGCTGTCCTGGCCAAAGGCTGCGGGACGTTGTAGTGGGAGAAGCTCACGGAGGAGGGCAAGCACAGAAGATTTCCTGGCTCGCCTGGCCCTCTTGCTGTGCTTGGTCCCCTGGGTCTGCTGTAGCCCCTGGGGGTACAGGTGCCCGTGGCAGGGATGTGGGCGCGGGGCTGTTTGATGGGCAGCAACAACCTACCTGCACACCCAGGATGCCAAAGATGATGAAGAAAGCGCAGCAGATGAGGACGATGTTTCCTATGGGCTTGAGGGACGAAATGAGCGTCTCCACCACCAGCTTCAGGCCAGGGGCTCGACTGATGACTCTGGAAGGGAAGGAAGGGGAGCGGTGACAAAGGGACGGGGCAGGGATGTTTGGCCTAAGCTAAGCATTTTCAGCAGCAGTGGACCCCCACTCTTGCTGTGCAGTGACCCGTCAGTGGGGACCAATCTCCTGTGACCAGAAAGCCTCTTCTGCCCCACGTGTTGGTTGTCTGATGAGGTACCTCCAGGGCCAGAGCCATATGGCTAAGAGGAACCTCCCTGTGGCTCATGGCTTGTCAAAGACCACACTTTGCCTGGCACAGTGGGATCTGATTCTAGGACCCTTCCTGGGGGGGCCCGGTGGGAAAACGGGGCCGAGCAGGGCTCAGTGGGGCTCTGACCGGAGGGGACGTAAGGTGCGCAGCAGCCGGAGGACTCGCAGCACCCCCAGAATTTTGGCACCGCCAGCAGAGGCCACTGAGACCACAATGTCAATGAGAGACACGAAGACCAAGAAGCCATCCAAGATGTTCCAGCTGCTGCGGAGATAAGCCTGATCCCCAAAATACAGGCCTAGAGAGACCACCTGCAAGAGAGGGGAGAGGAGAGGGGGTTAAATGGCTTCTCTCCACGTTGCCTAGAAGGCTATGAAGGAAAACATCTTTGGGGAAAGTGGTGGCACATAACTTCAGAAATAACAGGGCCATGGTGTCTTCTCGCCTTTGCTCTGCCTCCCTGAGCAACGGGACACTGTAGGGAACACACAGGAAAACTTCCCCTGCCATACCACAGACCTGGGACAAGTCTCCCAGTCCACAGATCACTTGGGAGGTAAAAGTGGGCACCAAAACCCATACTTTGGCTCTTAAAGGGGTGGTCCGAGTCTCAGCAGTTCTCAACACCAGCAGGCACTAACAGAAATTGCTTGCCTTGAGGAGAGCTGAACACCCTGCAAATCATGGCCATAATTCAGATATGAATTTCAGGGGTTTAACTTCAGGCACCCAGTTTTAGGACTCTTTCCCAATCACAGGAGGGGAGTAACAAGATTTCCCGACTGTTGCAAAGTACTTAGACACCTACTGAATAATTACCTCAACTAAGAGCATTTTATTAATATTGTTATTTTCCCCATTCTTGTGCCAGGAGAAAGGGAATGGACATTTGATATCATTACAAAATCCATACCTGAAGGTCAGCTATTCCTCCTGGATACTAAGATCCATTCAGACTTAAAGCCCAGGATAAACATCCCCTCCATGCCTGACAAGAGGGGACGCAACCCCAGGCAGTATCTGCCTTTACCAAGGTAAAGGGAAGGACTCGCACATTGAAAAGATGGCAAAATTTTAGAAGGGTGCTGAGCAAACGTGAACCATGTTGTTCCTGACACTGGGGAAAAGCTCTCAGCTCTTCATCTCCGGTAACTTACCTTCAGTGTCATCTCAGCTACAAAAATTGCTGTGAAAATGTAGTTGGATACAGTGAGAAAGATTCTCTCCTAGAAAAAACAAAGAAAGGCCTTAAATGTATCTTGATGACTTCTCGTCACTCTGTCAGGCCCCTCTGATGAATTTGATATCTTTTGCTTTCCTGTGAAGGGTCTGAAAGTTGGGAAAATAAGAGAGGTGTCCTTGGCAAAGGCCAGCGCTGGGCAGCTTTTAGCTCATACACCTTGGCTCAGCCCTGTGCCGCAGCCGGGACAGGATCCTACGCAACTCTGCAAAAGCGCAGTGGATGGGATTCGCGATGCATCCTGCAAATCTGGTTTCAAGGCACCCTCTGCCCTGTTCTGCCAGCGCTGCTCAGCCCTGACTGCTACGCTGACCTGGGACTCCTTCCCGAAGGGCTGCTGAGCACTGACCACTGGATTGTCTGGAAGTGCAGTAGAGTCTGGGGATCAGCTAAGGCAGACATGCGGAAAAAGCCATTTCACTTGCCGGCTTCAGCCACCTCCAAGATGGCTTAAAAGCAACATACATGAATGGTGACATGCCATTCGTGGAGAATGGAAGTTACTTCTGTATTTTAGTCTCCAGTCACTGCCCCTTTTGCCAGTCATCTCTTGACTGCAGGTGCCTGGGGGACTCTCTCACTTTCCAAGAGGGAGGGAACTGTGATTATTGTTTACAAAGTGGGTTGCCCCGTTATAAGACCCTGCAGGGGAAGCACGCACTATGTGAGTTACTAATACTGGGGCATTTGAATAGATGTGTGGGAGCTGGTGTTTAATACTGAAGTTATCCCAGAGGTCATACCAGTGCCAGGAACACTCACGAACCTCTGTCAGAGGTTGTGCTAAAAAGCAGGTGGGAGGAAACGGTGCTCACCGTGCTTCTGTGTTCAATCTGTGGTCTCTCCAGGGCAATGGTGATGCAGTTCAGGAAGATGAAGGCCAGCACAACGTAGTCAAAGAGCTTGTGAGCGATGATGGTTTGGCAGAGGAGGCGAAACCTGCAAGAGAGTTCCAGTAGGCACCCGTGCCTTGGGCAGAGCAACGTTAGGAGCTGTGAGGACAGAGAATTGAGAAGTCTGGCCAAAACTGAGCTCTGATGTAGCAGTTTTCCTATCACCGATACTGATGTCTCTTGCCATGGCAACAACCCAGGGTGGCCCAGGGTCACACAGGGATCCTGGAGCAGAGGAAGGGCAGAGCAAGGAGCTGAACCTTCATCCATCGGCCCGGTGACAGAGTGGTTTCCTAATCACTATGGCTCTGTGCTCCTCTCTTGCCCTGTAGAGAAGGGGCTGAGTTTCAGTTTTCCTCCCAAACTCACACTTTTTACCACCCCAGGGGAAAGAGGCCACATGCTGAAAGCTGAGGAGAGGCAGATAGGTTGGCAGTCATGGGGATCACACTTCTGTCTGCTCCGAAAGACACTGTGCCCATTAGCATAGGTGTCACACAGAGCAAAGAGCTCTCCTTCATGACCTGTAAGGAAATCCTCTTCTTTTCAAGGAGTGATGCACATGGGTGAGAATACTGTTGGCTGGAGTACATGGACATTTTCTCCTGGTGGGAAGACCCCTTTAGAAGGAAGAACTTATGCCAAATTTCTTTTTTTCAGGCAAGAAGAATTCTAACTTTGCCCTAAAATGTGTGATATGACTGCTGATAAGTTGGTACTGGGACTAAAAATGAAGTGGAGAGATTGTTCTGGTACCAGGGGAGGAAATATCAGTATTAGGAGGTAGTTAATAATACATTCCTTCTCCTTTTTGGGTTAATGTTAGTATTTCCTGCCTTGCTTTGCTATAAATATTTATGATTACACAAAAGAAAAATGGGATGCTCCAAAGGGAGGGAAAGTCACAATAGCTATTTAGGATTCTCATCCTTACTTTCATCTCCAGAATCAAGGAAGAGAAATGTTGTTTGGCTATAGCAGTGGAGATGGAGGGGACAAAACACATTCCCAGCTGGTAAGTTTAAAGTCGCAACCTAACACGCAGCTCAGGGGATGTGGCCAGCACGGCAACAGAATCTGCCCCATCTTCTCAACCCTTTCATGGCAAAAACTGCACAAACCTGTTTTGTGGAGAGAAGAGATATATGGACCAGTCTTCCCGTAACTCACACCAGTCTGGCTTATAGACTTCCATCATCTTCCGGACGCGAAAGCACAGGCTCTGGAGGGACACGGCAGAAGCAAGTGCCACTGGTTACCTTCCCACTTGCCTGAGAGAGGCACTCTTCCTTTCACATCTGACCCCAGAACGCCACCACCTGCAGTTTGCCAGGTCCACTACCTGCTGTTCTTTAAGCCCCTGAACGAGGAAATGGACTCAAAGAGCAATAAGCCACTGAAAAGGAGGTGGGAGCCTCCTTTGCCAGGGCCTTTTTACCCCTTGGCACCTGGTTTCCTCCCCAGATCATCACAGATAAAACTGCTGATGTCCTTTCTAGAGCAGGATGCTGTCCACGATGCCTTCTCAGAGCTGTTGGAGTGGCTCTGTTACGTGAGCACAGTATTTCCTTGCTACCTCAGCTAAACGAGAGCAAAACTCACTTGCCTTGTCTCTTGTGCCTGTAATTCCTGCTGACTTTCCCCATGCATAGCTCTCGCTCCTCACACAGCCTGACCTCTCCTAGCCTGTAGAAATCACTGGCTGCACTGCTCTGAAATAACAGCCCATGCGTGTGACCCTATGTTGTCCTTCCTCCCACCATCCACCTGTACGACTGCCTTGCAGGCAGCCTGACAACGTGGTTTGAGCTTGTCTGGGCCTAGAAGGTCCCACCTGCCTTCAGTGATGTCCTCCAGCTGTGCTTAAAGCACCTTTGCAAGCTCTCCCATCCACGTGGCAGAGAGACTGAAACTTGAGGATGGATCTGGGGTTTCCCACAGCACCGCAGTGTAACCCCAGGTTCCCTCCACCAAGTACTCACGTAATCTATCTCTTCATCATCCTCTCCCCGTTCCTTGCGGTTGTTCATCTTTGGGAAGATCTCCTTGGCGATGCTGGGCATTTTGCCATTGCAGTCTTGATGCTCGCTGGCCCCGGATGCTGCTCCCAGCTTATGGGCCACTCGGTTGCCAGATGGGACCGAGGACAATTCCAGCAGGTCACAGGAGCCTTTGTTGTCCAGGGAGAGCGTCCGGCGGTGATGAAACACCCTTCCCGTCCCCTCCGGCTCCCCATCTGCCGCCCTGTGCTTTTCCCCGGACAGGAGGGATTCGTGCTCGGCAGAGGGAGGTTTGTGCTTCAGGCTGTGTCCCCGGGCCAGGCTGTTCCAGCTGGAGCGACGGCTGCCCCAGGCTCCGCTGCGGCCCCAGGCACCGTAGTGGGAACTGCGGGAGCTGGACTGTAAGAGAGGGGGACGGGGACTCAGCAACTCCGGGCGCCCGGAGGGAGCGTGCAATCCTATTTCAGATCACAGACTTCTCCCTGGGCCCCTAGGCCAAGGAGGTTGCCTTTTTTCAGCCACTGAGGAAGTTGCATGGTGGGAATTTAGCAGCAATCTCTGTGAATCTGACAATAAATTGATAATGAGTTAGTAATGGTGTCAGCTGTGATTACTTTATAGCACCATCTGTGTGCAAAGCACTTACGGGGAAGGTAAATAATAAAGCCAAAGGCCAGGTGCTTGATGTTATTACTTACACCAGCACAGGGTAAGAATAAAGCTCTCAAAATATCTGATTGGCATCTTTTTATGCTGCCCTGGGGTAGAGGATAACACAAGGTACAGGGTGATGGATAATCTGACATACCATCTTTGAGTACAGTCTTAGTAAAAAGAAGAAATGAGAGAAACAGGCTTGTTGGTTACAGTCTAGTCCAACCACATCAGCAACTTATCATGTAGTACATGCCTGACAGCTCTCCCTGTTTAGGAATAACAGGGGCATGAGCCCTTCGAGCACCAATGCACTCCCCCCAGAGCTGTGTGTGTCAGGGAGTGGAAAGCCCAGAAGCTGATGTTACAAGGTGGACAGGTCTGAGGTGCTTTGGCTGGACAGCCAGCAGCGCTCGGGGAAGTGCTAAGGGGCAGCAGGACCTGCTATGGGGAGCTCCAAGTCAAGATTTCTCTCTTCGTTGTTACAAAAGCTTCCAGAAAACCCATCTGTTATGGGACTTGGCAGCTCTGGCATCACCCAGATATTCCTATGCTCTCGGCTCAGGGCATCATTTTGTGTCCTGTGCTCTACAAAAACAAGGAAAGGGCAGGGAGACAAAATGTGTTTCACACTAAGAGGGAGACTTCTGTCTCCTTGGTGTTCCCTCCCTCCCACCAGATGAATATAAAAGAGCTGAATCCCACACCCAATGAAATAACCTGGAAATAACCACCTGATCAATAACCTGGAAATAGATTTCAATAATCTGGAAATTTAGATAATGTGAACTGACCTGGCTTCCTAAAGACAGGCAATGTGCTTGTGTTAGAAGCCTGCAGCAGCAGTGCACTCCTCCACAGCAATCCCCAGATGATGGCAGAAAGACAACAGAGTGCTTGGTCTTCAAAAGAAGGGTATGACACACTTCCCTACTCACTCACTCACCAAGGACCGCTGGTCATAGGTCATTCTCCCCAGGGACATCACACTGCTCTTCCGGGAGCCAACGGCAACACGGATCTGGTCAGGCTGCAGGGAGTTGCGTGAAGAGTTGGTGGCCCCCCCAGCAGCCACTGGTGGGTTGGAAGAGGGCAAGGATGGGTCCAAGTGTCCATTAGGGGTCACAGGAATTGCACAGAGCTTGGGATCTGGGTGGAAAGACGCAGAAAGAAGAAGAAAGAGAAAGAAGAAGGTGGGTTCCTCACTATCCAGTGACTGCTTCAACGTCTAAGCTGTTTAGCATGTTAGCAGCAGCTAACAGAATATTAGCTGTTTAGCACCGATCGACATCAATTCCCTCTGATTTAGGGTGTTGTGGCAAAAGCAGTGTAAGCTGGAAAGACTTTGAAGTATTCTCCTCAGTCCCCAAAACTGAGAGCAGCTCTCCTGGGGGCCAGAGAGACGAGCAGAGTGCTGGTCAGGCAGACCCAGGCTGGCAGGCAGAGCAAGAAGCCGACCCAGGCAGCAAGGGGAGGAGAGCGTACTTCTGCATGCGAAGAACAGACACCTGCATCTCCAGGTCTGAACAAATACCACCGACCGTCAGGCTGGCTGTTTAAAGCAGTTAGGCTGAGGCACTGTGGAAGAGACTAAGATGTGGGGAGACCCACAGCCATCCACGGATTGAGGTTACCTTTAAACTCCTGCAATCACACTCTTCATCCCAGTCTATCCTGCTACACTGGGCCTCTTCAGATGACTGATCATTGACTTTGAAGGTCCAAGACACCTTTGAGAGGTATGTTAGGTGCTGTGGACAACCATCAGCGTTTGTCAAGATGGATGGAGATGATGGGGTACTGGATTTTAATGCCTGAAAGGACTGGACCTTTCATTTTTGTTTGACCTATTGCATCATGAAGGTCACATATCTTCACCTGCACGCAGTGTCACAGCCGCAATTGCACCAACAGGCTCCGCAACCTCTTCCCCATTTGCCCTCCTGAGGGTTTGGCTTTCTACATTCGAGGTAAGCTCTGAGACGGTGCAGCCACGTAACCAGGGTCAGACTGCTGTGAAAACAGCTAAGTTGCAGGAAAGAGCTGTAACAAGCCACTGCTCCTTGCTCTGGGAGCTGCATTTAAGCTCAGCCCTGTGCCTGTGCTCCTTGTCTGGGTTATGCTGTGAGGATGCTTCTGCCTGACCTTGCACCTTGCTGATCCCCATCTTGCCTTGCTGACTGGACTTCTTGGCTTGACCTCAGACCTGCCTCTCCACCGTGGACTTGCCTGGCAATCGTGGAACGACTGGCTGCCCCTGGCTAGCGTCAGCAGACCTGCTCTGCTCACCTTGTGCAAGTAACTGTGCTTTTGTCGGTTATTTTGTCGGTTTATTCCCCTCAGCTCCTGGCTCACTATCCATTGCGGAGCAAGCTACTCTCGCTGCTCCCTGGCACCAAGTCCTCTCTGAAGTGTAACACCCCTGGTAGAAAGACTTGCAGTCTTCAAGGGAAGACTTCGAGGGGTGGAGACCTTACCCAGAAGTTTGCAGGCAGACTGCTCCTACAGGTAATTATCTTTCCTTAAAAATATGTGGGGTTTTTTAGTTCGAATTTGTCTAGCTTCAGCTTCCAACCTTTACAATCTCATTATGCTTTTTTCTGCTCAATTAAAGAGCCATCTACCATCAGAAACCTCTCCTTACGGTCGGCACTTACAGAGAGTGTGTTCAAGTCACTTCTTTGGTTTTTCTAAGCTTCATTAGCCTCTCGCTATGAGGCAAGACTTCCAGATTTGTCCGAGCCCTTTTTAATGTGTTGGTATCCCCCATCCAAATGTGGGTCTGTTGTTGTTTAACCCCAGCCAGCAACTAAGCACCACACAGCCACATGCTCACTCCTCCCCACTCCCAGTGGGATGGGGAGGAGAATTGAAAAAAAAAACTTGTGGGTTGAGATAAGAATGATTTAATAACTAAAGTAAAATAAAATGTAATACTAACAATAATAATAATAAAAAAATAAAATAGATAAAATAATAATGAAAAGGAATAGAATTTAAAAAGAGAGAGAGAAAAAAAAGCATTAAACTCAAGAAAAGACAAGTGATGCACAATGCAATTGCTCATCATCTGTTGACCAATGCCCAAGCAGTGATCCACCCCTCGTGGCCAACTCGTCCCCAGTTTACATACTGAGCATGACATTCTGTGGTACGGAATATCCCTTTGGCTAGTTTGCATCAGCTGTCCTGGCCGTGCTCCCTCCCAGCTTCTTGTTTGTGCACCTGCTTGCTGGCAGAGCACAGGAAACTGAAAAATCCTTAACTTAGGTTAAGTGCTACTTAGCAACAACTAAAACATCAGTGTGTTATCAACATTATTCTGACACTAAATCAAAACCGCACTGTACCAGCTACTAAGAAGAAAATTAACTCTACCCCAGCCGAAACCAGGACAGGGTCCCAGATTTGGACACAGTGTTCCTGAAATGGTGCCCCTGAAGCTAAGCAGAGACAGTCTCACTTCTCATTCCTAGTTGACATTCTGTAGGTCATTCAAGAACTGCTCCCCTTGGCTATCACATTCCTCAGGATGCCAACATGGCTCTGTTTTTCCACAGATTACAGCACAAACTAGCATAAAGTTCAGAATGAAAACTGGAAAGTTCTTGGAGATGGGAGTGAATTTTCTGCAGAATCTGCTTTCAGATTTCTCACCAAACAGCAATGGGAGATAAGCAAATGAGGTTGGTTGAGCTATTGTACCTGAGCCTTCCTGGACCTCTTGGAACTGATCTAACTCCTCCATGTTTGATGAACTCTGATCTTCATCTGAGTATGACCGGTTGGCATCACCCTAGAACACAAAAATTTAGAAGTTGGAAACTCATAAACAGAAAAGACCATTTGTTCTTGTCTTTCATTGCCAGAACAACTGTAAAATCCTCCTTGGCAGGATCCTCCTTGGAGGATCATCAGCGTGATCACTGGAAAAAGCCTTGTGTGACCTGTGATGGCTGACGTACTGTGTTCTTGCTTTTGGAGGGGCAAAGGACTCACCCTAGTAGGGCAGGGTCTGTTGCACAGGATGCAAATTGTGAACTCCTTTCCAGAGGGCTTGTCTCTTTCCTTGCAAGGATTAACGCTGTAATTTTTTTTAAATGAAGCCCACCCTGACCTTAACAAGGGAAATGACAGAGGTGTGATACTTTGGGAGTCCTCCACCCCAGTACCCTCACAATGTCTCAAAGGTCCCCTTTTTAGCACCTCTATTCCTCCTCCTGATGAGGCCTCAGTGGCAACTCACCTCAGCCTGGAACCCCTCCACGAGAATGGCCACCAGCAGATTGAAGAGCACGTAATTGCCAAATGTCATGAGAGCCACAAAGTAGAGGGATGCCCACGGCGAGGTGGAGGCCATGCCATTATAGAGCACAACATTCCAGTCCTCCTGGGTTAGGATCTGCAACCGGGAGCAGAGGCCACGAAAACACGAAGGAAGAACACAAAGGGGATTCTCAGAAAAGGACAGTGAAAGGATACACATCAGGGCCACATCAGGCCTCTTCACCTCCCATAACCACACACCCACTGCCACTGCCCGGCTGTGGTACTGCCCTGGTCCCGTTAGCTGAGCAAGAATAAACGAGAGCGACTGTGAGGGCAGTCGTGGGCTGAGGTGACAGTGCAGAGCACGGGAGTTACCACAACAGGAGCGACCTTTGCAAACTGGCTCCTAGGGAGGAAGGAGCCCTCCTGTCTGAGAGATACACCGTTCATTTGGTTACAACACCCGGGTGCTCTTCCTCTAAACAGGACACGCTGGAGGCTTTTGTGCGGCCTTTCGTGCTGTCAGGAACGAGTGCGATCCTCCGCAATGAGAAGGGCCTCCTGATCCTCTTCGCTTTGCCCTGGTCCACCCGAAGAGACCAAAGTGGGCTCACCTGGAAGACGGTGACGATGGCCCACAGCAAGGAGTCAAAATTCTTCCGGTCAGGAACTGTATCTCCTGTGTCTGTCCTGAGGCTGAACTTGCAACCAAAGATGTGCATTCCTAGGATGCTGTTGGGACAAGTGGAGATGGTGTCAAATATAAATACCTCTGCCACCACAATGAGCTCATCAGAGTCATTCTCTTTTCCTCCCGACGATCTAATGTAACACCACAGGAGCGAGGGGCAGAACAGCACAGCCAGACCACTGGGACCTATCCGTGAAGAAGGAGCTGTGTATTGCACCCCTATAGCTCACCAAACCCCCTTGCTTTCCACCTGCACTGCCTCAGAGCTCGTGTATTCCCTCCGACCTGTCCTTCAGATCTGCTCTTCCCATCGTTCTTGTTTGCTCTCATTTTGATTCACCTCCCTACCACCGCATCCTCGGGATGCGCTGACAGACTTTTTTGGTTGCCTCCTGCCACCCTTCTGCCAGAGTCAGCCTCCGGACCGAACTGTTCCTGCAGCCAGTGTCGATTACCAAGAAACTTCACCTAACCCGTGATGGGACATTTTGCACAACATGTGCATTTGGTGGCAGTATTTCTCCACCCCATCCACCCTGTCCAGGCCAAATCTTCATCTGCTGAACCCAAGTTAGGGCAGCAGCAACCTCAGCCCTTACGAACAAATAAACACTTGTCAGTGCTGCCTGAACCTAGAGCAATGGGCAAGACAAGTCATGCAATCATGCTCTGAAGTTGCTCTCCACATGAGCCATGCAGTGCCTCTCCAAAACACAGTGAGGCAACTAGCTGCCTCCTCACCTGAATATAAAGATGAAGAGCATGAGGAGCATGCAGAAGGTGGCTACGTTGTCCATAGTCTTCATCAGCACCACAAGCTGGCGGCGCAGCGCGGGCATGAAGCGCACCAGCTTCAGAACTCGCAGGAGTCGGAAAGTCCTCAGCACAGAGAGGCCCCCGTCCGACTGGCCGATGATCTCCCAGATGCTATGGCCCAGAGAGGCACAGGGAGCATGCGGGACAAAACGAAAGACAAGTGAACGAACAGAAGAGAGAGAGGAATAACAATGCTAATCCAAGTTTTCACCTCTGCATTGGCAGCAAGTATAAAGGGGTCAGAGAGAAAATCCGTTTGAGCAAGATATAATTAGAAGCATATACTATAGGCTTATACTTATGTGTAGAAAGCTGCATTTCTCCCTTAAGAACATGAACATGGCACTGTATGTTGCTGGAATGAGGAAAGGATTGCAGCATTAAATTCCAGCAAGACAAGTTCTTCTATCACACATTAAACCTTTGTAGCATCCTTAATTTTTGCATTTTTAAATCATTTCACAGCTAATATTCATTGTGGACTTACAAGGCAATTGCAATTGCCTTCATTCTACAGAGGAGAGAACTAAGGGGCAGAAATGCTATGCAGCTTGCCTAGGGTCACCAAATGTTGGGAAAAGACAACGTGGTCTCCCAATCCTCGGCTTTGTATATCAGCTCAGCTCCTCCTAGTATAGCTGCTAAATCCTTTTTGAAAAGGCACACGAAAATGTGCAAGCTCTGTAGTACTCTTCTGTATGTATTTCAGCTGATCCCCACGGCCCTTGTCACCTGATGATGACGATGATACTGTCAAAGATGTTGTAGGGGTTGCGGAGGTAATCAAAGAGACCAAAAGCAGCAAGTTTCAGGATCATCTCCAGGGCAAACATGCTTGTAAAGACAACGTTGCTGATCTCCAAGATGTTGGTCAATTCCTCTGGCTGGAGAGAAGACAAATTCAGAGAGTCAGAACTGAAAGAGCCCTGAAATTATGGGAAATAAAGTGCCACTATTCCCAGGGGACAGGCTTTGTAAGGAGCTGCAAACTCCATGGGTGAGATTAGAGTGGAGCTGGATAGGCCACTTGCACTCCAGATTCCTTTGCACACTTACTACCTTCATCATAGATTATGTCCCTAACAAATTCCTTTACTAGAGGTGGTCAGGAGCCCCACAGCCACTCACACGGCCAAGGCTGAAGAAGTGTCTCCCACATCCCACTCTGTACCCTGGTCCCCCAGCTAAAGGCTGCTTTACTTTGTGCAAAGAACTTGAATATTTTTTGAAGCAGGGCAGAAATAGCTGATCTGCAGTCAATCTCCTTCTTGAAG
Source organism: Aviceda cuculoides (assembly GCA_035590195.1). Taxonomy (NCBI): domain Eukaryota; kingdom Metazoa; phylum Chordata; class Aves; order Accipitriformes; family Accipitridae; genus Aviceda; species Aviceda cuculoides. The sequence continues at coordinate 27,577,299 of JAVJGG010000024.1, read as the reverse complement.
GATTTCTTCCTCTGAGATTTCCAGAGGTTGCTGGCACATTTTTTTGTGGAAATTCTGAAAACATTTGAAGGATAGGAAAACAGTTCCCCATCTTCCTCTAAACCTCACTGCACTTCTCTACCCCTTTCCCCTGTATTTTTTCCCTTCTCCCTTTTTCTCTCCTCAACTCCCCACCAAATCCTTGGTATGCATTAGTTTTCCGGTCTTGCTCCAGCAGTCTTTTCTCATGCCTCTATCCTCAGAGTGGTCTCAATAATTACCCAAGCAAATATCAGACTAGATGAAAAAGACAACAGGAAGAAAGGGCACTCTGCTAATGCCTACCTGTAAGGAAGAGGAAGAGCAGGACGGGGTGAGGAAAAGAGAAAAATGGACAGCAAGAGGAGAAAGGCAGATGCACAAGGTGAAAACCTCCAAGGATGACACAAGATGACTGTGTTGAAATAAAAAAAAAAAAGGAATAAAAAGGCAATCTGACCCTGCCTCAGGCATTTTTTTCTGTTGAATCTGACACATCTTTCAGCCCCTGTGATACAGCCTTCTCCAGCAGAGACCAGAGACCGATGTGTTTGTGCATATGAGAGAAAGTGTTTTAATAATTCCATCAGTGGAACAAGTCTGAGCAAATTAAATTACTCCCCCTTTTGTTTTCTGAATTAATGACTTTTTCTTCAGTGTGCGCAGCCTTGGAAACTTCTCTGACAAGGTCAGGAAAGGGTCTAGACCGTTTCCTCAGGAATGATGAAAAGTTGCTTCAGAGGGAGGTGGAGGCTGTGCTGATGTCACTGACGAAGGATGCCAGGATCTTGCCATCCCTTGTGAAATGGAGGCATTCCCTGCACTGAACTTGGGATGGACTCATCTTGCTCAAAGCACCTCTCGCCCAGGGGCTAGGACTGCCAAACAGCAAGGGCTGAGGTCTCCAGCAAGGTCGGATGCACGAGGGGCAGCACACGTGCAAGCCTGCCTGAGTTGCACATACTCGGACACGCACAGAGCCCAGGGAGACTACCGTGGCAACGGCAAGGTACAAAACATTCCCAAAGTGAGAGAAAAACTTCCTCCCAGTATAATGGGTTGCATCTTGGGGCCAGGCTAGACAACCCACGCCCTTCAGACCGCATGAGACTGCCAGAGCGATTCACCTGGCTGTAGCATGCTGCTGGCCATCACCTTCCCAAGCAGCAGCTGGTGGGGACCTGCTCCAGATGAAGGTGTGCCGCCTTCCCAAGAGGAGGGACAAGGCACAGCAGCTCCAAGGCACTTCTTCAGGGCTCCTCTGGCCCAAATTTCCATGTTTACCTTGGGGCAGGTATGTCACACCGCAGACAAGGTTACGTATTTGATGTTTAACCCACCGCGCCACTGAGCCCCAGCTCCAAGCCTTCGAGGTGAGTCTGACCCAGGCTCTGTGGTAGCAGCCAGTACTGGTCTCATTGTCTGGATACCCGTGTCGAAAAGGTGGCTGACGATTCTCCTCTTCCTTCACATGAGTCTGAGCTATGCCTGGCCACCAGGCCACTCTTTTGAGCATCACGTAAAACGGATGGGAACAAGAAAACTGCAAAAGCCTATTGTTGAGGGCGAGAGAGGACAGACACTCTGGCACTGCGGAAACAAAAAAGTGGGTCCCTGCAGGTCAGAGGCAATATTTTTACCATGAACTCAGTGCCCACTAGGAAGGGGAGTCATGGTCTCTCCCTGAGGACTGCAAAATTGCTGTTTTTCTAAAGGGTAGCCTTTGCATTGGCTGTGCCTGTTACTTAGTCAGCTGGTGGAAGAGGAATTGAGGGAGGAATGTAGTTCTGGGTCTGGCCCTCCCCCTGAAGCTGGGGTCTGCTTTAACCCCTGGCCTGGGACCCCCAGGGGCCCAGATCCTCCCAGGTGAGCAAATGGACTGGAAACTGTTCCTCACATCTGTGGCTTCCCATGCCCTTTGCTAATTTATTGCATTCCTTGCTGCAACTTTTTATTGAAATACTCCATCTCTTTAAAATCAAAAAAGGGGAGATGGCTCAACTTCCACCCATAATTACATTTGAATAACAAAACCGTCCTGAAAATGAGGGGGAAGGGAGGGGAGATAAAAGCAAAGAGAGAAAGAATGAGCAAGTGCACACGGGAAGGGAGAGGTGAAGATCACTTCATAGAGAGCCAGGCAGTAATGACACTTGCTGGGAACAGGAGGTCCATATGCTAAACAGAGATGCCGATTTCAGCCTGAATCAAATTATTATGTCAGTGAGAATGAGCAATGTAAAAAAGCAACGGGCTATGATGGTGGACATCCTCCTCTCTGCTGTCCACGCATTCTCTCTTGTGCTGTCGTAGGGAGCAATTGATGTTTGAAAAGCCATGCTTGCATCTCGCTTGTGGAAAAGGTCACCTGTTCCCCCATCTCTCCTTCTCTCCCTGACATCTGTTTCTCTAGTCGAGCCTCCACCTGTTAATCTTTTTTCTAACTGGCCATCAATCAGCCCCAGCAAAGCATTCTTCCTAGAGAGAGGGGAGGGAAAGACTGGGCAGGGAAAGGAAGGAGAGATGGGCAAAGAGAAAGGCAGCAAAAGAGGAAACAAAAAACAAAGCTGGGAAAAAAAGATAGTAAAATAAACTCACTAGCACCCGCAAGAAATAGAGGAGAGATTTTTTTTAAACGGAGTAGGAAAGAAGTAAAGGCTGGGGAAGGAAGAGCAACACAAAAGGAATTAACTCAAAAAAAGAATAGGAGAGAGGAGCCAGCTGGAGAGGCACACTCACTGGCTGAAGGCAGATCCTGCATTGCAGCCGTTTCTGGCGATACAGATAATTCGGCAGAGTGCAAAGAGCCATCAGCTGGGAGCCGGGCTGCAGGGCGGGGGGCACCAGGGGCTGTCCCCTGTGCGGGGCTGTCCCCTGTGCGGGGATGCCCTTGGACCGGGGGCACTTGCCCATGAGTGGCAGTGGACAAGGCTGGGGGCTGGGACACGGCCGCTGCAGGGGACTCTCTGGCCGGGGAAGTATGAACTTGATGAAAGGGGCAAGCAAAAAAAGGGGAAAACGTGGTTCTTTCCCTTTCTTACCGACACAGGCGATCCCCAACCCAAGGGATGTGTCACCTCACAGTTGTGAGAGGTCCCCAGGCTCCCACAGACAGCACTCAGGCATTTATCACCAAAACCATTAGCAAGGCTACCTCCTCCCAAGCCACCCAGGTTTACCTAGAAACTGTAAATTGGAGTATCCACAAGGAAAGGCCTCAACTCAAGGCTACTTCAGTCCAAGCAAAACCAGCTAACACCAGAAATCTCCCCACAAGAAGTCTGTTCGTATTGCCAAGCCAGGATAGACTGGTTTACCCACCACACTAGGAGAGAAACTTGAGCGAAACTGTGGGAGCTGAGTATTGGGGTGAGGAGGGTGGCTTGGAGGGAGAGAGATCCCAGGGGACAAAGCATACCCAGAGCCAGTGTTTCAACCAGACTGGTTCACCTACTCTGCCTATGGATCTCTTTCCAAACCCATGAAACTACCTAATTCGCACCTTCATGGCAAGAAGTCCTTCATCTCTAACAATGTAGATCAAATATTGAGAGTGAAATGTATGATTCAGATCTACTTCAGAGCGCCTGCCCAGAGATCAGAAACTAGGACTGGGGCAATAGAGGACAGCAGCTCAACTCTTTTCCCCCTTTTCAGTTTCTTACTAACATTGGAGTTATGTCAGATTAGATTGAAAACGTAATTAGTCCATTATCTGGCAGCAGCCAGAAACTCCTGCACTATAGGAATGGTTAAGAATATGCAGACCGCCATAAAGCCACTGCAGGAGAAGTTTCTCCTAAACTTCTAAATCTGCAGCTGTCTAGAAACTGAAGAGTAATTGGTATGATCTGTGCAAACCAGCCCTGCCAAACTGTACCTGCACATCACTGCCTCTGAGAACATGCGAGAGAAATATTCCATAGAGAGGTCTCTCCAGCCTGTCCATTTTTACTCACTGTTTCAAAGTCACTTGACAATAATCAGAAGAGTCATAGAAATCAGCCGTGGAACATAGCAACTAGCTTTCACTTACTCTAATCACCACCCTACAACCAATGCAGGATTTCGTAATGTTTTGTTATACTCTAGTTTTACAAGACTGAAGTAATGTGGTTTCATCTACCACCCGAGGGAGACTGTTCCATCATTTACTAAATGTCAGTATGATGAGCTGGCTTGGACATTTGCTGAATATTTCTGACAAGCAGCAAATAGTAGAAGGAGAAGCAATAACTGTAAAATACGAACTTGTGGATGCAATAAATGCTGGTATAAAGGGAAATCACAGGGGCTAAAGGATATCAAGATACTGATTCACAGGGCTGGTCTAGTTAGGGAACAAGGGATAGTCTCCTGATCCACACAAGGCAGACCTCATAAAGTATTGATCTGATGTATGAAGGAATACTGTAAGTAAATACTGGAAAAGATAAACCAAGTTACTCATCAACTGCCTCATTGGCTACTAATGGCAAAGAAGCTTGAGCCCAACAGGCCGTGCAAGAAATATATGAGAAAGGCAGGCTGGGACCAGCCCTTCATCCTCATGCTGAATAAGGGAGAAAAGCAAGAAGCACCAGATCCTCTCTGAGTATTAAAAAAGTAAGCCTCTTAAAAGGATCCTTCTGGACAGCCAGAAGCATCTAATATCTTGATTTTCTACACCACATTTTAAAAATAGGCACTTCCAAGTAGAAGCAGATCTGAAGAACCACAAAAACTATTTCAAGCAGGACAAAGCTTGAAATGAGGGATTTTGGCTTGTGCAGTGTCCCAGCAATATCTAAAGGCCTAATACTGAGGATATTACATGGTATAATGCACACTGATGGATTTGAATAAACTTATCTATTTACAAGTGATAACTTGTGATAAGCTTAAGGATTAAAAATGACTCATACCAGTGCGGTTTGTCCCCAAATGAGTTGATTTCCCTCACAAGAAATGTACAAGGAGATGGGAAGCTGCCTTGGCCACACGAACAGGACAGAACAAGGGTCTGGATGGATAAGCTAAACAAAACCAAATTCCAAGGTGATTTGGATCCGAGTAAAGTGGTTTGAGTAGCTGAGGTTAAGTCACCTGGCAGAAAAACATTGTGAACATTCAACCCCTGAATTGCAACAAACAGATCATTTTAATCCATGTTTTTCCTTCTGTTGGTCAAGGCTCAGGAGTCAAAGGCGAGACTCGCACATGGGCTCTGTCCCCCCAGGTTCCTCTGTTCCTGAGCCTGAAATTTGTGCCCGGTTCCTGCAGCCTCTCTCACCCCTTCACCCGCTGGTTGGTGGGTGCTTTGGTCAGCATCCCAGCTCACCTCGGCAGAACTCCGTCAACAAGCGGAGCAGCAAGGAACTGATGGATGTGCCATGAGCTGCTCGCTCCCAGGACTGCCCAAACCTGTGGCACCTTCACACCTCCTCTTGTGCAGCCAGATACGTCCCCAGCGAGTGGCTGGGGCTGCGATGTCCCACGCACCAGGAAATAAAATCTCAAGAGGTCTCCATATACAATAGCTCTGGGCCAGGAGACATTTGTACGATGAAGCAGCCGAAGCAAGAGAAGCTACTTCAGTCATAGGATGGCGTCACCCTGCAAATCACAGATCTCTGTGGGCAGAGGGGTTTTGCTGGATATCGTTCTGTGAAAATTTGTGTTTCTGGGAGGAAAAACAACTGGAAAAAGAGAAAGGAAGGAGAGAAAAGGAGGGGATGAAGCACCAGTCTGAGATGCACTGGTAGCATGGCTTGTGGAGAACTGAAAGAGAGCAAAGGGAAGTGCAAATGTCTATGTGCTTTTGAGTTAACTGCTGACTCAAAAGGACCGGGAATTCATGGTGTGGTCTGAATATTATTTTTTTTTAATCTTGTGCCAGGAAAACAGGATTCAGTATACATATTTTAAATAAACAGGCTGCACCACATTTTTCAGTTGTGATCAATTCAGCTGACATCTCTTACTAGTAGAAACAGCATGCAGGGTCATAAGCTTTTCCTAGCTACTTAGGGATAAAAAGTGATAGCGTAACTTTAAGGACATGTAATTAATAACCTGCTACTAGAAACCCCAAGGCTGCAGGCAGATCCCACTCTGCTGCGGGCTGTACAAACACAGCAGAGGCGGCCTAGAAGGGCTTAAATCTGCACACACAATAGCCAGAACATGAGAGTGAATTCTCTACCTCCAGCTCAAATATTCTTCTGCTAAACTCTTAATTCACGCTGTCTCCAATAAACCAAAATGAACAATGCCTCTCCCTGCTTGGTGCTCACATCTTTAAAACATCAGTGGGCAGTTTTCGTATTGTCCTGGGCTTCAACCCTTAGTCATCTCTCTGCTACGTGATAAATACATCGCTCCTTTTTATCTATTTTCATGAGTCAACCCCTCCAGCCTCTTCTTCATTCTCCTCTCCTCTGAGCTCCTGCCAGTATTTTTCTGGTGCAGAAGCATCCAGTGCAGTTTTGCATTCTGGGATCAAATTAAGGTTTCCCATCCTTGTATCAGAAACTAGCTGGGCTTTGAAAAATGGTCTAATGCTTGGTACGTGGGTGGGATCCAGACATCTGAGGCTTCAAATACTGGCTCAGACACTGTGTTGCCTTAAACAGGGAATTTAAAATACGCTGGGTCTCAAGATCTCTCCATCCTGATACAGCACAGGCCAAATCTGAGTGCCTTGCTTGAACCAGACTCACCGCCTGTCTCTGCTGCCTGGGACTGTGTTCAGGACTAGACTTCACCTCGGCTCCAAAGCTTCAATGCAGTCAGCATCTCAGTGGTGGAGCGATTCTTATTTTTGTGATCTGGGCAGACACGTGGAGCGAATCATGGTCACATTCAGACTGGCAGAATAGATCCGAGACATGGATGTACGGCATGGACTCCTTTAATGCGAAGTGCAGCAGAGCTACCAGCCAGCAATGCAGATGCAAGGTCATGGACACGCTTAACACCCTCCAAAGAAGGCTCTGCACTTCACAAAGTAGACACAGCCTCTGTTTCCCAGCTGTAAAATGAGGATGCACAATCCTTCTTCACCTCACAAGTCTGTCATTAGGATAAAGTGCACTGCTGACTCAGAGCTGTCTGTAAATTATTGGTGTGAAAGTCAAACCTGTGCCCTCCCCGCTGCCTATGTCTGACCTATCTATCACTTCTTGCTGCCAGGGCAAAAGAAAGGCTCAAGCCACCTGAGCCCCCAAAGTGACTGGAGATGGGAGGTGGTGCCTTTCCTAGCCTTCTTGTATAGATAGACTGTACTCAGGCATCTCTTAATTAAGCTGGAAAAGCTAGCAAGCTGATGGATTTGAATTGAGATGCTGGTGAAGTGCCTGTGACATCCCCAGAGGGCACATTAAATTAACCAAATAGACTAAGGATTCAGTAAGCTAATGAAGAGAGAAATGAGAGAGAGATGAAGAAGATGGAAGAGACGAGGGTGAAGGAGAGAGAAGCAGATGGAAAGAGAGGACAGGGTAAAAAAGAAAGACAGAGGGATACAAGTGAGCAGAGAGGAGAAAAACAGAGGGACTGAAAGGAGGTGAGAGGAAAATACATGGAGACAGTGAAAGTGATTAAGTGCAGGCAAAGGAAAAAAAAATACCCTGCAAGATCCTGAGGCTTTCTCCAAAGCCGTGCTGGGACCATCTGTGCTGCGGCCTGGGGTCCACGTTGCTCAATCTCTGCCTCCAGCAAGTTGCATCACTGCTTAGCGAGGCCGCGAGCCCAGGCAGGACTCACCAGTCCCCGCTGCCCACCCCGCGCCCTGACGTGCCTCACCTGCTCGTGGTGCTCGATGCCCATGCTGATAGTGTTCACGAGGATTGCGATCATGATCCCACGGTTGAAGTACTTGCTGTCCACGATCCCTCGAAGCTTGACCCTCACTTCTCGCCACATGTCACTGCAGAGCTTCAGCCGTCCGCCTTCTTCCCCCTCCTCCTCCTCCTTCTCCAGTGCCGAGGCACCCCGGTCATCTCTGCTGCCCGCTCCCTCCTCTTCGCTGGCTCCTCCATCCTCCTGGTCCGAGTCAGCGCTATCCAGGACAGAGAGCCTTCGGGACACTTCGTGCTCCCCCCGACGGCATCGGGGGCAGTTGGTGGGATCGGAGGTTGCTGTCACAGCAATGGGCTGGACCAAGCCCTGGGGAGGGCAGTCAAGAGAGTTGTGCTGCTGGCAAAGCCCTGGGGAGAGAAATGATCACGCTCAAGGGAGAAGGCTTTGAAAAAGACATCGAAACTGGGCACCTGTTTGGCTTTTGGGTATTCAGAGAGGGTAACTGGGCTTTTTAGCTGTAAGGGTGATTAAACACTGGCACACCATCTCAAGGGCAGCAATAAAAGCCATTGCCGTTGGGGGCTTTACACTGACCGGCTGTGTCACCAAAAGGCATGGTACTGTTCAGCTGCCAGTGATTAGGCTCCATGGGGAGCTCACGTCCACAGAGCAAGAACTGTTTTGTCTGATGCAGGAGTCACAGCTTGAGACTCAGTAGCTTGCGTTAAGTCGGAACTGAGGGAAAAATGATCACGAGGACTGCTTTCGGCCTGAACTGCTACAAGTGGGGTCCCAGCACCCACATGCTGAGCTGAACTCTCTAAATTAGGGAAGCTACATTAGCAAAGCATCTCAAGAAGCCAGAAAATGTAGCGCAAGAACACTTCCTCCTGATAGTCCGTGTGCTCTGAATCAGAACACATCTCCTGACTTCAGTGAGAAACCTAAGTTTTTGTTCCTCGATCCTCCAGTTGAGCCTGGAAGATCAAATGGACAGTGGGGGAATGAAGCAATTAATTCATTAACATAGTGCATGAAGCCTGCAGAAACTTTTCTCCCAGAAAGTAAAGAAAGTGAAAGACTGAGTATGCAAGACCAGCTGAAGGAAAATCTGCTTTTTCGCTTGTTAATGGGAGCATAACTTAGGAAAGGCATCGGCAGGCAGTTAATACTAACTCCATAAAACCATTTTTACAGTCACTTTTCGGGCCCAGAATCCAATTTAAATGGTATCTTGTGTCTAATTTTACACAACAGCATGTGCTCCCATCAAGAGAAATTGTCTCCTTTGCCCTTGCACATCAAACTGACTTCTTCCACATTGCTCCCTTGGTTCAGCAGACACCCTATTGCAATTCCACTCCCTTTGCCTCTCTCTCGAGGTCCCACAGCAATTCAGTTTGGAAGGCGAGCTCTGGGGGACCTGCTGTGTCACAGAGTCCAACCCTTAGTCCCACTCGCTCATATCCCCCCCGTACTTCTCGCTCCCAAACCGCAATCCTCACCCTGCTATACCAGGCCCGGAGCCCTTTACAAGCCTCAACCAGTGCCTTTAATGTTATTCCATTATGGTCTCTGGGTTTCAGACCTGGGTTTCCCACATTCCCTACTGGTCACCCCTATTTCATTCCCATTCTTGCTGGTCATCCCCGCCTTGCTGGTCTGGTGCACTGCCATGGCCAACGTTAATTCTAATTCTGTGCTTTGTAGGCACAGGTCCTCTGGCTGGCGCGTGGAGATGCTCCCAGTTACTCTCATATTTCCACTATGGGTATTTCCAGCTTTACCCACGCAATCCTTACTGTAGTGCCTCTGGCTTTTCCTGTTCATGCCTAGCTTGGCGTCGCTCGGCTCCGCGTGGCCCTGGCGCCGGCTCTGTAGGCTGTTGTACAGCCCAAGGGTGCGGCGTTTGGCTTTGCGCACGATGTGGCAGACGTATTGGAAGATCTCCTCGTAGCAGTCTCCCGGCTCCATGTAGCTGGCGACAGTGCTGGAGGAGAGATACCGGGCCCTCTGCTCCTGCATCAGCTGGTGCTCCCGCTGCTTGGTCTCCGAAAACTGCGTGGCGATGACCACTAGGCACAGGTTAATCATGAAGAAGGAGCCCACCTGGTAGCAAAGGAGAAGAAGGGAGAGTCGACGTCAACACGAGGAAGAACATGCAGGAAGGGGAACGTAAGAGGAGAGAGGAGTGGAAAGTGGCTGCGGGCAGACAGAGGAATGGGAACCAGTCTGTGTATGGAGATGGGATTTCAGAGAAAGCCAGGGCTGGCCGAGCTTGGTTTTGAGAACTGACTCAATGTCATTTCCATGCAGAATTTGGAGCTCTGAACTGAAATTCGGGAAACAGAAGCCCGACTTTCGGCTCTTTTGGCAGGCTTTGGGACCTTTAGCAAGTCACTTAGAAGTTACCTGCAAAGGTTTTATGAAAACTGGACTTTTTCTTTCCCTCTCCTTTGTGTTAAAGACAGAGGACTTAGTTTGGTAGTTTAGTTGCTTTCTCCTCTGCTTTCTCTTTTACTACTGGAAGAATCATGCACTGTCATTTATGGTCTTCAACTCTTGGAGGACATGGCAGTATTCTTGAAGCATTTTATCTATTTCTACCACTTACACCTTAATTCACCATACAAGGAGATGGCACTTTGCTGAAATGAATGAGCTCTTGAAATCAAAGAGAAGTTTACAAAAACTAATGACTTTGAGAAGGACACTAAATAGTCTGGCAAAACAGTGCTTCCTTGCTCATTTTCTATTTTCCCGATTCTTCTGATACTAGACATTTTACATTAGCTCTTGTTTTACTTGTCCTGTAGCCTAGGTAGGCCTTTCATTTCGAATACAAACACATCCACAATCCACTCCCCCAATTTCTTAGAAATAAAACAAAATGCCCAAATTCTTCCTATTCTCCATACAGAAGCCAAAATGTCCACCAGGCTTATTTTACACCTTTGTATGTTCCCTTTAAGCTTCCTTTGCCTCAGTTTTCCTATCTGTAAAATGGAGCAAATATTTCTTGGCGCTGAAAGATCTGGAGGTAAAAATCTCACTCTCAGTGTTACATATTATGAAATTACAGATGAATCTCCACTAGGAGATCTATCCATTACACTTAGAATAAAACCTGGGCTTCAATATGCTGAGAATTCCTTACATAAAAGGGCTGGTAATGACGTTCAAAATCATTCTCAAAAGCTATGATGCCTTGATTGGTGCCTGCTCCCCGTGGAGCTGTAAGTGGCGGTACGGCATTGATAAAATGCAGAGTCTGATCTCTGAACAAGGACCACACGTCTGCGCTGCTCTGAAACGGGCTCTGCGGGGCAGCCCCCGGGAGGAGAGGAACCACTAGCTCAAGATTTCTGCTTCCCCTGGACCAGGGAGCATCCCTGCTAAGGGACATCTTCGCACCGTGTTCCTCCTCCACGAACCCACGCAGGACCCAGTCTCACCTCCCCGTCTCTCCTTTCCAAGCAAACAGCTCTGGCACAGAGCTGGATCCAGTCCTCCCCCATACAACCCTTCCAGCAAAGGGGAGGGGGCAAGCAGAAGTGGTGATAACCTGACCCCAACCCTCGTGCATGGAGAAGGTGGGGTTTTTTTCAGCAAGTACCCCAGCTTGTTTTATCTATCCAAGCAGCCTTCCTCTCAGCACACAGCCCTTGCCACTGCCCCACCAGCTTGCCCCCTTGGTCGTCCCTTTCTCTGCACACAGGTGCCCAGCAGCTCTGTCTGGAGGCTCAACGCAGTGGCTCTCAGCATTTCAAAGGGGAGGTGTCCCTGCTAGCATCTGAATAAGCCTTTGAAACACAAAGCCCTTCCCAACCAGACTCAACATAAGCACAATAAACCATCTCAAAATAAAGGGCTGCTTTTTTTTTTTTTTCCTCCTCTCAGCACCCTTCAAAGCTGTTCTAATTCTGTTCCCCTTCATCACCGAACCCTTCTCTTCCCTCTCCTCCTGCCCGTATTTCAGCTTATTTTCCCTTCAGCTTCTATATGTGGCCTTGAAAATTAAAATGATGCCTCATTCGGATTCCTTCACCTTCCCCCAAGATTTTCCCTAGTCCATGACGGCTTGCACGTGTTCACTGATGATAGTATGACTGGGAGTCCAAATTCTCCTCCGATGCACTCTCCTGCCCTCTCCCCCCTCAGCAGCACACGACACCCACAGGACCTTGCCCGTTCCATGATCTCCCTCAGCTTGCCCTGAGGGAGGCAGGGCTGGGGGCTGCACACCAGCTCTGCGTGCATTTCTGGAACGCTAATTGTGGCACTGACCGGTATTTTGCAACTTCCAACAATGCCAGGAACGACAAGCGATTAAGACGTGCAACACCTTCTTTCTAGGCTACAAGCAGAGGAGCTGAGGGCAACAAGATGTCCTCGGCAGCGTCACACTGTCAGCCTGGGGTTGAATCCGGAGGGGGGGTCAGGTTTCACGTCACCAAGCCCTGTCCTCACAGCCACCGTTTGCTGTGATCTCCCACCAGATGACCAAAAAGGCAAGGAGTGAGAGGACTGGATATGGCAACTAACCCCCAATCCTTAAACCTCTTAGCTAGGACCATCAAACGCAAAACAAACGAGCTTCTTCAATCCTTGAGACGACAGGCAAGTCCATAAACTCTAAGGCTCCGCCGAGCTTGATGCTGCCTCCCAGCTAGCAGAAGACAAGAAGGGTCCCAGATGGCTCGTAACTGGGCGATCCATCTCAGCTAGCTGAGCGGGGAGACCAAAAGCATCTGACACGGAGTCAGACAAAGCATCTGACAGGCAGAAGGAGACCATCGATTCAGAGCCCCAACACAGGAGTCCCGTCCAGTCCCGAGACTGAGCTGTACTTTGATTAAGCAGATCCTGGCCTTGTTCAGCCCAAGGTTTGACCCCTGTCTCTGCAATATCTAATAAAATCTGACTGGGGCTGGAGGTGCTGACTTACTTGCCCGTTATTCTTATTGCTGGATATCCAGCTTGTCTTCTGAAGCCCACATGTGTAAGCACAGACACCTCAAGGAGGCCACTGAGTGCTGCAATATGAATGCCAGCCTGAGAGTTCAGAAGAGCTTTCTCTAGTCCGGGAGCCACACCAGTGGCCGAGTAGCTGGAGAAGTGACAAAGAGAGAGCTGGACCTCCAGCAGGAAGACCCAAGTGAGACACTGACCCGAGAGGTGAAAGCAGTCCTTCCTTCACATCACCCCCCTGATCTCTGGCAGAGGGGGAAGCTATTTACAGTTTGCTGAATACGTAAAATGCCTTTACCAGGTTGTTCTGCAAGGCCACTCTGGGTGCTGGGGTCAGCCGGCACTCCTCCCCTCAGGGGAGCCCGTCTATGCGGGAGTCCTAACCGTGCTGGGAACACATCCAGGTGGTGGAGTCTTCCTCCTGCCAGGTGAGCAGGAGCAGGTAATGCCCTTACGTAGGTGTTTGAGGATACCGCTGTGAGGGAAGGAGAAGTCATGGATGAAAGCGTAGCTCTAGAGAAGAGGCTGCAGAGATCCAGCCCAAGAAGAGTAAGTTTCAGCCAAGACCAGGTTGTATGTAGAAAAGCAAAGAGTCAGGGCTTGAAGTATGACTGTCAGAGCAATCCTGCTTGGAAACCCAGGCCTTTCAACCATGGAGGAGGAAGGAAGGATAAAGGCTGGAAGGACTGTGCTTCATGAGACTTGAAGAGGCATCGTCATTTCTATAAGAAGACTCAGAGAGAAAATGAAAGCAAGCGATAGCAAGTTCGCACTGTGGTGTTGCTACATGCTGCAAAAGATGCATTACACATGCTAAGAAGGTAACAGAAAGGCTAAATACTTTCTTGGTGTAACTCCACTAAAGGCAAAGAAAATATCCCATCTAGCATACGGCTCCTTTGTTCTGAGCAGTCCCCAGAGTAAGTTGAGGTTCATGTACTCCTGTGTTTGATGGAAATAAACCTACATGGCTTCTGCAAATGAAGAGGGAGTGTCTAGAAATGTCAATGACACTCCACAGTAAAATCTCAGGTGGAGTGCTTAATTGAGGGTTTTCAGCACCTGCAAATTCGGAGACAAAGTTTGCATCACTGGGAATCCACATGAGGTCAGTCAGCACTAGAAGGATGCTCCTGCTTAGAAACCAAAAATATGCTGACAGAATTTAGGTAGATTGGAGCAGGTGGTGAGGAGCAGTTTTTGGAACTTGCCCGCAGGAGATGAGCATGCCCACCGCAATGGTTAAACACTGACTCTGCACAGTCCTTCCTGCTCTGGGAGAGCCTGTGTCTGAGACAAGGAGTAAATTCTGTGTCAAACTGCACATTGTACAAATCTGGGTATTCTGGCCATGTTGCTCAAGGTGAAAATGCAAGTAGGTACTAAATATCTATTGCATGGTGGGAGATCTGAACAAACTTTATGGGAAATAATTTTTTTCCAAACTCACAAAAAGCAGTGGATTTTTTCAGTTTGCCTTTGGGAACAGAGCTGGGGGGAGGTCCCCCCCCATCCTGTGCAATCATACCTCTGCACTGCCTTTCCTTGGGACTCTCCAGCCCCAAAGTAAAAGCAACATCCTTTCAGATGTATTTCAGCTCCACTGTCCTGGCTCATGCTTCAGCCCACAGGGAGTAGGTCATCTTTCTGTTTGTCTCTCCTTGCCTTTCCCTTGTGATGGTAGAAGGCCAGCAGGCAGGGAGAAAACAAAACAAGGATACCATGAAGATTCAGCTTTTTCCTAAGTTCCCTGACCTGAATGGACCAGTAGATTTTTTTTTTTTTTTTTTTTTTTTTTTGTGCCACTCCCCATATGTAAAGGCTGCAGAATTTCTCCCAGAAACTGGATTAAGGCTTGTTTACTCTCCAGTCACTGCATGTCAGTTTGAATTTAAACTAGATCCTGTGCCAGGTGAGTCTGTTAATGTTACTGGGTCACTGCTTCTAAAGATCCTATTTCTAGGAGGCCACGGCCACATACGACAAGTAGTAGGTGAAGAGCAGAGTCTTAGCCAGGTCCATTCAGCAGCCCATCCAACTGCATGTAGCCTTGGAAATACACATCAAGGTCCTTACTGGCTAAGTAACCTAGAACTAAACTGCACCTACCAGGTACAGATTTTATACTTCCCATAATTCATCCTATGTCTTCCCCTTCTGCTCTTGCCTTTGGTCCCCATGTGGGAAAAGTGCAAGAGTCTTCATAAAAACAAAATCCTTCCTTGTTAGAAACAGGATATTCCCTCCAAGAAAATGAATTTACATGTGGCAGGCTTGAGGAATGGAAGAAGCAATGGCACCACATTTCTCACCTCTCTTACCAGGCACTGACAATAAACCTCCTTACAGCAAAGCAAACTTCACTTGTATAAATCCACAGGGCTTATAAACTGCTTATTAAGTTCTCATCACGGACACACTTCTCTCTTTCCATCCCCACCAGCCACAAGTGATGTCACACAGCCAGTTTATGTTGAACCGCTGACACTTTTGGAGCAGCAGCTCCTTTTTGTTCAGAGTGAGGAAGTAATTCAGCGTGACAGACCCTGAATCTGACAAAATCTGAATCTGAGACCCTGAACCTAAGAAATCCAGGTGCTGCCAAAAGCTGTAAAACGTGGCTCAAGAATGACTCAAGAGCTTAAAATGTGTAAAGAGACCAAGTAGGAGGGAAGATACAGAAATGGTTTTCTGTGCTTTTGGGCATACTGGTTTGGGGAATTTGCTTTGAGAGAAGATCTGCGGATGAGAACATTATCCTGCACTGGGTATGTATATCTCTAGGAATCAATCCCAAGCATATTTTTTGAGCGAAAGAGAATAACCTGGCTGACAACTATGTGATCCTGCCACCAACTCTTGGTGAAAATCAGCTAGCTGGGTTCCTGAGATTCCTAGAAGAAATCCAGGTAAAGTAGTTTGCTTCCCTGGTATCTGTGCTGAACTAACACCTGTTTTCTGTAGGCTCTCAGCTTGCAATGCTGACAGTCATCAAGTCTCATACTTACGATTATCAGCAAGATAAAGTAGATAAAATTGTAGAAGGAATGGGCATCCATCACATAGTACATGATCTCCACCCACCCTTCCAGTGTGATCACCTGCAGAGACAAACAAAACCAAGAGAAATAGGAGGGAAGTGGGCTTCCAGAGCTCACTCGTCGGCGTATACGGGCAGATACTGGCAGGGCTGTTACAACCCAAGGAAGGGGAGAAACAACAATTCATTTCAAGGAGGCCAAATTTCCATTCCAGGAAATCAGCGTGGTACTGCTTGGTGACACTGGCGTACTGTCAAAGCCTGTGAGATCATGCTAGCCCACAGCAGGAATATTTCATTAAAATAGTTCATTTCCCTGGGTCGCAGCAGGGGAAAACCCGCAGCAGGTTTCTGTGCCCCTTGGACTGGACACCACGTACAGCCGGCGGAAAAGAAAAAAGGCA
This sequence comes from Aviceda cuculoides, assembly GCA_035590195.1. Classification (NCBI taxonomy): domain Eukaryota; kingdom Metazoa; phylum Chordata; class Aves; order Accipitriformes; family Accipitridae; genus Aviceda; species Aviceda cuculoides. Next base: position 27,561,084 of record JAVJGG010000024.1, on the reverse strand, counting down.
TGGATTTTAGCTCCCATCTGCAACGCGTGCTGGGAATTAGGAAAAAAAAAAAAAAAGACTACTTTGCTATAGTGATTTGGATTGAAGGGAAAACTGGTACAAGTGAGCCTGAAGGGTACAGCTCATTTCAGCAAGGGCCTGGAACAGCTTTACGTCCCTCCCCATCTTCAGGAACACCATTCCCGGTGTGCACTCTGTCTCTCCTGCCAGAGTAGTTACAAGGCACTTTTCTCTCTGCAGCTGCATCGTACTGTGCAGAAACCATCACGGGAGCACAGAAAGACTGAGTTAGAAAAAAGGAAAAATAGCCTGAGTCTTGTTAGGAGGCTAACTCAGTCTTACCTGAAATATCACAATCCAGGCATACCCGATGTTGTCAAAGTTGATGGCACCCTTGTGCGGGTTAGCGTTGCCCGTACGGCACACGTTGTAGTACTGGTTCCAGTTGACACACATGCCACTGATGTTGAACTCTTGCCGGACTGAGTTGTAGTAATAATAATCATCCTTGTCCAAACAACACTCATGGCCCCGCTCCTTCAGGGGGGGTATCTCATGACAGCCCATAATTCCGTTGTCTCCTGACAGTGAGCAGATAAAGGGCATCTCATCATCTTCCTCAGGTTGGTAATAAGGGGGCAGGACAATGTCACCTTGTCTGCAAGGATAAAAACCCACAGTCATAAAGTTCCTGTAACAGACAGTTTCCCATTAGCAACACTGGTGGAGTTGGGAGCTCCCATCCTGACAGAGGGACTGCACTGGGTAAGGGATTTCCAGATTTATTGCCTCGGGAGAAGGGAAGGGAAGACAGGGCTCCCGGGAAACAAGGAAGTTCCAGGGTGAGTCCCCAGTTTTCAGAGCTTTGCCAGCCCTAAAATCACCCCAAGCCAAATGACACAATCTGCTTGCATGGAGATGAAGAAAAGCTAGAATACAGAGATTTGCATTCTGTTCACTCTCCCCATTAGCATCAAAGCTAAATCAGATGCAGTGATATTAAGGAAGTTCATCAGGCTTTACTGTGATGTGCTCATGTATGTAACCGTTGATGGACATGTTTTATAACATTTGGCAGTGAACCTTCTGTACTTCTGGAGAAAAAAAAAAAAATCCAGTTCATGCATAATTAAGGTTGCACAGCAAAGCCTTAAAATCAGGAAACGCAAAGTTAAAATTGACTTAACCTTAACTTTGACTCCTCCTTGACAGTTAGCATTATGGGTGCAACGTTTCATGACAAGTTCACGTGCTTTTTTCCAAATAATGCAAGTACCTTCCAAATGCATGAATAATTAAAATCATCTGTGCTTGCCTAGCTGGAGATGAGCTAATGATCAGGGAAGTGAAACATGGAGATTTAAAATTTTCCATTAAACTATCTGGTGCATTCCTTGCAGTGCTACAATACACAACTTTCGCATTGCATCAATGCAGACTTTTTCACTAAGTGTCATTGGAAGAGGACAGGTGTTGATGAAAAAGAACAGAGATAAAGTCCCTGATTCCACACTAAGCTAGACTAAACCACAAAGATCTGTCGTAACACATCCACATCATTGGTGAAATGGGTGCCAGCAGAATTCATCTCTCTAGTAATGGTCAGGCAAAGATTTTCTAGTATCTGCCGCTTTGCAGGCTGTGGCCCCAATTCACTTCTCACTTGCGTCAACTCTGCATGGATGTAATTACACTCATTAAAGTAGTACTACCCCTGATTTACATAAAGGACAATCATCCTAAACATTTGGTTTTCCCCAAGGAATATATAAACACAGTAAATGGCTGCTTTAAACTGTTCCTACTCTCCGACCCCACTGCTGTTCTGCAGATTGTATTTTCACACTTTTTTTTTTTTTCTAGTTTGAGATGATCTAAAGCTTCAGAATTGTTTAATCAGTCTAAACTGATCTACAGCTTTAGGTTTTCCTAAGCAGTCTAAACCGATAGGACGCCTGGGATTAGTATATGGTTTTAAGAAGACATTTTAAAGCCTGAGCTCTGCTAAAGCCAGAAAGTCAACAGGAGGAGCTGTGCCCTGGAACTGGTGCTCCGCTCCCCAGGAGGATAATGGGAGAATTGGCAGCAGGCAGGAGCTTTCCCATGCCACTGCCTCTGGGGAAGAGCAGAGCCACGTTCTGCAGGCTCCTCCCTCACACCCCCGGGATAAGCCTCATGTACCTGTAACCGACCCCTCTGCGGCTCCAGGCTCTCTTTGCCAGAACTGTGCCACATTTCCCCACGGGTTCTTTGTCCCATTCAAGCAGCCATTTTTTGCTTTCAGATGCTCTCACTTCTACAAACCCAGCTGTAAGACACCTCTCCCAACAGCCCTCCATCCCCTCCCCGCGGCACCTCCCACGCACAGTTCTACTCCTGAAGTTTTCCTATAATTTCTCTGTGTCCCTCCAAAGCCTCCGGAGGTAATGAATGCACTGCTGTCCAAACAGTGACCTCAGCTCCATCTCAGAGGTGCCAAAGACGTCTCTGGAAGCATCAGGCTTCCTGTGAGACTCCTCTGGTTGTCGTTTTTTGAAGAGGGAACAAGTTCAGGAGGAAGACGGCATGGCTCCTGTGTCAGGGTTTCAACTCTTTCTGGGAGTAGGAGCAGCATCTTGAATGCCTGGACATGTCTGGAGGAGGCAGCAATGCTAACCTGTGCCTTGGCCAAATCCAAATGAACCCAGGCAGCCGTGGACCGTGAAGACAGACTAGAACCAGCTGCCTTTGCCTTCCCTCCCTTTTCGCTGCAAGACGTGGCCAACGCTCTGCATGCTATCACCCTACAGCCATTTGGAGTAAGCGATACATAGAGAGCCTGGCAGCAGAGAACAAGAGAGCAGGGCAGGGGAAAAAGAAATGTCTCTGGGAGAAAGGAAGGAGGCAACGTCTCCCAGGCACTCACATTGTGAAGTTCTCCTCCATGAAACAGCGGTTGCGGAGCAGCCCAGCCCACAGCTGCACCCCGATGATGCCGAAGATGAAGAAGACAAAGAAGCAGAGAAGAAGGACGTTCCCCAGCATGGGCAAGGTGTCCAGGAGCAAGTTCACAAGGATGCGCATGCCTGCAGGGGAAGAAGAGAACCAGAAGGAGCAAGTGTGGGATGGAAGGAAAGAGAAGGAAATAAAATTTAGTAGACACACACAGGGGAAAAAAAAAAAAAAAAGCCACACGAAGAAAAAAGCAGAGTGTCAGAAATTATTTACTGCCCAAATCAGGCTAGATTTATGATTGCTGCCCTTATCTTGTCTTAACCTCTACTGACAGACAGCCAGCAGAGCTGCTGTGATGCCATGATCTCTTAACCCTGGGCCTCTGTCAGCAGCAGCGAGAAGAAAAGGGAACGAGACTTCTGGTACCACCAGCTATCTGACTGGTATCCCTCCCTCCCCCTTCCCTGCAGATGGGCAATGGAGTGACAACTCTGTCCCCAAGGTGCACGGCAGTTCAACGGCCCCATCCTCAGTCAGCTCGGACCGAAAGTCATCCCAGTTAAACTGCATGCTGCAACCTATGAGAATTGCATTGGCGCACCAAGGCCAGCCTGCCTAGTAGGATGAACCTCTCCAGCACACGTAAACAGGCATAAATTAGTTTTCTCAGTTACAGTATCATCAGGGGACAATCCCGGAGATCACACTCCTCTCTTGGCTAGTCCTCCTTCCCCAACAGGGCTGGAGCACACAAGTAGCAGGCACAGCCCAAAATGCTGTCGGCACAGCACCTCTGGCCAGTGCAAATGTTTCCCAAAACCTTTTATTTTTTATTTTTAATTACCTAATGAATTATTTCTGTGGTTTTATTTCTCCCCCAGCTCTTCAGCTCACACAGCCACAAGTAGGGGTAAAGATAGGCCCGTTTCTCCATAGAGCTGGCTTTTCCTCTGCTCTCCAGGGATGGCAAAAGTCTAGAAATCCTTCCGAGCATTACCATACCGCCTTTAACCCCACGCACGCCTCATGTGGTCTTCTCTCCTTGCCTCCACGGAGGTCCCTCCCCCAGGGAGCTCCTTCACTGAAGATGTTCCATGTAGGCCAGCAAATAATTAGCTAATTAGGTATTTATAACCAGTTCATTACTTCAGATGGCAGTGGAAGGGGAAAGAGGAGGGGAAGATAAGATTAGGATTCTCTGACAGCCCTCTGAGGCACAAGTTAATCCCCCTTGTGTGCCCAGCGTCATGTAATTAGCCGCATGATGCTGAACATCATGCTCTGTCTCTATTCCCTGGGCCGCTCACGCCGCCGAGAGGGGAGGGAAGCGGTGCCTGCGGGGGCACCCCGAAGGGAGAGGGAGAAGGGTGCCTGGTGTGGGACATCAAACTGGTTTAGCTCTGGAGGGAATGTTCTGGGGACAGGTGAGGGTGGGAGAGACAAGAGTGGTATTTGCAGGGAGGTGATGCGTAAGGAGAGAGAAGATGCTTAACGACGGCTGCGCGGGATCACGAAGGACGAGGAACGATGGCATTAGCTCTACGGCCGGGCTGTGGAGCGGCAGCGAAGCCCTGCTTGCCTGACTGCCCAGCTAGACACCAGCTAGTCACCAGTTCAGGCAATTTCTAGCCAGCAGCACATCGGTAACTCGGCAGTGCAGGGGCTCAGCTCCAGCCGCTCGCCGGGGATCGCAGACACGCCGTGAGCCACCGACAGCTTTCTGGTCCGTCACCGCACAAAGCCCAACGGCACGGCCACGCTGCCGTCGCCGGGACCCGCCAGGCTCCGGAGCAACACTCCGGAGCAACGCTTCGGCTTTGAGGCCGCGCACCCTCGCTGCGGTGCAGCGTTAACGTTGCTTCACAGCACGAGCTCGGTAGTCCCCATAAATCGTCCGGGTCAGTACGTTAGGGAGAGCCAAGGGGCACGGGAGGCTGTGCCAGCAGTACTGCAAGAGGGCGTGATGGTTTTCGGATCAATCGATGCTCACTCCATCTCAGAGCAGAGGTAATGGGAAGAATGAGGCTGCCTTTACACCGAAACGCAGAACAGAGAGAACAGACATCCCCACCACAACTTTACGGACAGCACACCTGTTGGGTCAGAATTGGCAAAAATTGATTTTGTCCGTGTTCCAAGCGAAGACAAGTGACTTGCAAAACTTGCCTGCCTTTTCCTTGGAAACATCCTGCCTGCCCATACGTTCTCCGTCCTGACTCTCAGAGGGGCTGCTAACGGTACAGGATTGTGCTACCCACAGCTGCAGGATCATAGCGATTGCCCTCATACTAGGTCCTCTGGGGTACCTGGGCCCATAACCCAAGAACTGGCAAGTGGCCCCACACCAGGCAGATGGCCCCAGCACTTGGCATCTTCTCCACATCTCAAAGAATTTCAGCACTGGTGGGTTCCCTTTGAAGTCCAAATGAAACCCAATCTTTATTTTTTAAAAATCTCCCAGTTGAACAGAGTCATCTTTCTCCTATGGGCCGACCACCTCTAAAACAAATCCATCACTTCACTTTGTGCAAAGCCTCTTTTGCTTCGTGCCCTAAACCGCAAAGCAACTGCTCCGGGAACCCATTTTTCACCAGAGGCATCAGTTTCCCATCAATTGGACCTCCACTGCTGAGTTCACCCAGCTGCTGGAGGTACTTCAACTACTGCTTCCATACGGATGAAAGGCACGGTGTAAATCCAAGCTCAGTACCTTTGTTCTCTCCATCGTTTTCCTGTGCTGCGCTGCCCGCAATACTCGTGCCGGACTCCCTGAGCCCCGTCCTCTGCTACGGCATTTTGCAGTGTCCCTCCCTCACCTCTGCCAGCCCCTGCGGGCACTTTGGGGGGAAGCCCCCCCAGCTTCCCCGTCCCCTCCTGAGCTGGCAGCCCTGCGTGGGTCCGTCCGCGGCTGGGATTTTGCCACCCCTCGGAAAGGACGGGATGGTCCGGCAGCCACGCTAGAGCATCTGCTGCGGGTCTCCGGGGAAGGACCCTCCCTGCCAGGTGTCGGAACGCTTTCAGGGGCAGGAGGGGGTGAGTCCCACTCGGGCAGGACCCACAGAGCAGTTTGGTTTGGGGTCTGCACAGCCTGACTGGGAGCAGGTTGCGAACAGTCCCTGGTTCCTCTAGCACTCACAAGGTGTGGGGGAAAGAGGGAGAAAAGCTGAAGAGCCTAAGGGTGGAGGGTGATAATTTACTGCAGACCCCGGTGGCTCAGATAACAAGGTCTCTACAGCAGCTGCAGGGCAGTGGAAATGGGCAGAAGGCACATTTGTCAGTGCAGCTTTGGGAGCATCCTGCCCCGGAGAACTGGAATGCCCCTCTTTTCCAAGGGGCCTTCACCGGACAAGCCCCCATCCACAGCAACACCAGCGGATCTTGCATGACAACTTCTGGAAGGTGCTGAAAAGCTGGTTCTTCAGCAAAGTCCTGCTGCTGCCTCCTTCCTACCTTCCGCCGCCTCTGCCTGCTCCTCTGCCCCTTTTCTTCTCTCTTGCTGTGCCTACGGCTCCTCTCTGCCTCTGCACCGCTCCGCCGTGTACATGCGCACGTCTCCCGGCCTCCCTCCCCACATCCCCGTTTGTCCTTTACCGTCGGCACAGCAGAAGCCACGCTGGCTCACAGCAAGGAGGGAATATGAAAGGGACGATGACCTTTTCTGAAGCAGCCTTTGAAAAAAGGAGATGTTCCCCGAGAAGAGAAAGGAAGAGGGGCTGGGCAGTCTGGAGGAAAAGCAGGGAGGGAGAGCACTGATGAAGCAACATCCAGCAACCAAACGGGCTCCCAGGGCATCAAATATGAAAAGGTTTAGCTCTTCAAGGGGAAGAAAAGCCAGAAACATGAAATATTCATAAGTGCCAGGTGTGGGCTCTGAAAGGCCTTTTCTCTTCCCCACTCACCGTCACGAGGAGACCAGGGGAAAGGAAGAAATGAAACGGCATCGGCTGTGAGCATCCAAGGAAGGATCCTCACCAAAAAACGCTCAGATAAGGCTTCCCTGCTGCTCACCCATGCCCTTGGGCAAGGGGTGGGGAAGGGTGCTCGATGGGACCTCCCTGGCAGGGCTACTCCTGGTAGGATACCCTGCAGGAGCAAAGGCACGAGCATTACAGAGATGCGTCCGTTGCTCCGACACCGCAGTGGGTGTCAGGGCAAAAGTACGTCGCGGGCACGAGAAGCGGTGGAAGGGCGAGAGGAGCGCTGGGGAGCGAGCTGTCAGAGGGAAGCACGGGGCTGAGCAAAGCCAAAAGATGAAGCCAAGTCGCTGAACTCCCTCCCGGGTTCGGGCAAAACAACCAGCGGCATCCAGAGGCCCTTCCTGACAAACTCTGCAGGCTCCACAGTGACCGCAGCTCCCTCCAGACACTTGCCATCAACCCCGATCGGCATGGCCGTCACAGCTAAGCAGACTTGCCCAGCACGTGCCAGCCCCAGGGGAAGCACGGCAGCGGCGGCACGGAGCCGGCCGCGCGGTGCAGGTGCCCCCAGCAGCTTCTCACCACCGCGTCCCCCTGCTCGGCTTCGCTCTGGCCCTTCGCCTGCCTCTTTCCAAGAGTGAGGGCCAACGGCTGCGCTGATTCACTCCTTAGCGCGAATCGCCCCGTGATCCGCATGGGGCACCAGCTCAGGAGAGGGTGAGAAACCCTGTTCTCTCTGGTTTCTTATATCTCGCCCACCTCTGAGGCTTTCAAGCCCTCCCCAGCTCTACGGTGAGGGGCAAAGCTAACGCGTCCGGAGTCAAAAAGGAGGCAGCAGTCCGAGGCAATCGTTCCCTTGCTTAGAGTAAACCAGATTGAAGAGAACACAATTCTCAGCACCCATCTTCTCTGCATCGTGGGCCAAGCCACCGGTTGTCACTTTAACTGGAGCAAAAGCAAATCTCTTCCCCATCAGCCCTTGTGACAGTAGCTGGCAGGACATTTTGCAGAGTGCAGAGACTGAAGCATCATCCTGTCCCTCAGCCAGGCCGCTTGTCCAAGCGTGCCTTCTTTCCTTCCTCCCCTGCCCCAGGACACATGGCAGCCCACCCGGCTACCATGGGGTTGGCAGGATTTTCCTGTGCATGCTCCTTTACAGGAATTTTCAGAACTGAGGAACCATTCCAGCAGATAGATCGTATTTGTGCAGAAAGAACACGGACAGAGATGCACCTTTTTTTTGCGGCCAACCCCTGTAGTTAAAATAATCTCAGTTTGTGTGCACGGTGCAAGCTGGTGCTCCAACTTGCGGGCCTCCTCGCTAATCTCTTGCTGATCCGAGACCTGGCTGTCATTTCACACATTGCATTCACTTACATCAGCTAAAATACGGGGCCAAACTACGGCAAAGAGAAACCGATCCAACTGTGTGTGCAACGGTAGACGCACTGCCAAGTTCGTCATTATTATAACCCACAGCTTCCCTGGCCACTCAGAGCTTTCTCCCTTTGCTGCATTCCTCCCAGCTGAGGCCTCACCTGCAAACACGTGTAAGCGAGAGGAGCTCGGCTGGGACGGCTGGCGTGCAGCTCCAGAAGCCTTCTCCTCAAGCTGCAAAGCCAGCCCGACTCACGTGGCAGACCGCCAGCCCCTGCTTTGCACCAGTGCAAGAGAGAGCACGTCCGGATAGCTGGCCTGACCCAGGTTAGATGAACTCTGTGGAAAAACAGGTCCAGTTGACAGTACAAGTACTGAGAGATCTTAAGTCAGCTCTACTGCTAAGGAAAAGCTGCCCCAGATGCAAATGTGAAACACTGGCCTCGTTCAGAGGCAAGCAAAGTCTTTCCGTCGACCTCTCTGCCAGGTTCCCGATGCGTTTGTAGGATAGGTTTAGGGTTGGGGGTTTGCCACTTGCAGGTTGTCAACGTATCCCATAGTTTAGCAATGGCACTAAGTTCCTCACCAACGCCCCACTCTTGCCTTGCTGACAAGCAAAGCTTTCTACTATCTCTGACTAGCTCAGCCACCTCATCCTGCTCAGCCCGTTGATGACCTAACCTCCAATTATCCAAATTCTTGTCACCCCTCAGCTTGACCACAGAAAATACCAAAGCATGACATTTCCAGCACTTATAAAGCTTCAGACAGTACAAAAAGCTACCGTTCATTTTCTCAGTGGCATGGGCACATCAAGCCTCACCTTGGTGCAGCGACTTCCCTTAGGATACCGAATCAGGTTCAGGCATTAAGCGTCCTCAATCCTTACCTCCAAATTACTCCTCAGCTTAAGCGTGAGGTAGCCAAAAGAGAGACTGAAGCTCCAGCAAAAAACCTGTTGGTCAGAGTCTCACCCTGCTGGGACAACAGATCTCCTCCAGAGTAGGTTAAAAGTGTACCGATCTAAGAGAAAAAGCACTCTCAAGCTTGCTCCGAGGCTGCAGAAACAACTCCCTTGGGAGCAGGGACTGGAACAGACCTCACTGCTTTTCACTCCGAGAACAAGGCGCTTACCTTGGATGGATCAGGTCAGGGCAACACAAGCATCAAAAAGAAAAGGAAAAGGAGGAAAAAAACATACACCGCTTACAACACCTCCCAACGCACGCTCAGCTAAAACAACTGCCAAAAAAAGAGCACAAACGAAACCCCAGACGTGCTGTTTTCCTTGGGGGGAAGATGAGAAAACAAACACATAGGCACTGCATAGCCGTGATGCTCAGCACACCACCGAAGGGGGCTCAGGTGCCAAGTCCAGGGCCGATCTCAATATTCTGAGTCCCTCAGAACTTTCCTTCCTACTTGGCCATCAAATGTCACAAGCACATCGAGGAAATAGGGCCCTCCTAGTGAGACTTAGCATACAGAAGCGTCAGCAACCTTGAAAATTATAATTCCCTTTAGCATAGTACATAGCAACAAGTCCCATGGAGCCCAGACCTGGCTCACACCACAAATTGTTATTGCCACATTTCTTTGCTAGAGACGTGCAGTAAATCTTACAGAGAAACAGGCCCAGCTTCCAGCACAGGGTAAGGAAGACCTTTTCATTAAAAGAAATTTTTTAAGAGAATATCAAGGTGTCAAAAGCAAACAAACCCAAACAAACAAACAGAAAAAACCAACCTTTGGAGAATGCTATGAGAAACATACACCAAGGTCACGGAAAATGATCTTCTCACCAGATCATAACTAACACCAAAAATAAACGGTGGCTTGAAGGGTCAGGCTATAGTTGCACCTCCCAAGTCTTTCGCAGAAGACGGGTGGTCTAAAGAGCAGTCCCAAACCCTCATCCTTCACAGCTTTGCCCGAGATGCACAAGACCCAGCGCATAGAGCGGTTCCTCCCCGCTAAGCCGGAGCCTCGCCGGCTCTGCGGAGGGACCCCAACCCCCAGCCGGAGCTGCCGGCTGCTTTGAAGGATCGGGCCCAGAGGTGAGGCCTCCTGACGGCAGACCCGACCCCAGGGTTACCACGGCCTCAAGAACGAGGGCAAAATCAGAGCAATTGCCTCGGTACCTAAACGCTGACCTCTCCGGAAAAGGAGAGGCCTCGGTCCCAGCTTTGCCGTGATCCAGAAGGAAGGCGAGACCGGGGCTCTGCAGCAGCCTGCACCCCACTGGGGATGCTGGGAGCCCAGCTCAGGTCCACGGGTACCAGCAGAAAGCTGACCCGCCGCAAGCGCTCCCCTTCCGTAGCCCGGCTGGCAGCCACGAAATCCGCCACCTGAGCAGCAAAGGAGGGAGGGGAAGGTCTCAGCCAGGAGCCCCCTCCTCCGCTCTCTCGCCCCGTTAACCCCTTGCAAGCCGTGGGCTGTTAAGTAACCTCGTCTTGGAGAGCGATGCCAGGCGCCGGGTTATTTCTTAGAAAGGTGTCTCTCGGGGGGATTGCTGTCGTTCTGTTCTTTTTCCTGACGCTGAACATCTAATAAGCAACACCTACTACCACCTGCTACTGTTGTTCATTCACTGAACACCTCATTTTTTCCCCATTTATCACTGCAGTGATGACTGCCTTCACTTTCGGTGAAAACTATTAAAAACGTACAGTGCCAGCTTTTCTTTCAGAATTGCAGGGGTCACCCAGCACCGGGGACAAAAGGTAACTCCATTGCTGTGGCTGTGAGCTACTTGCCTCCGTTCTATAAATACCCTTAAGTTCTTTACACATCTCTAGTGCTGTGTAAGTAGGGCAGAATAATGCAAAATATTATGTAAAACAGTGTTAATGCAACTTCTGGTTAAGATTTAAGGGAGCTAATTTCCTCTCGCTGTCACTAGCGTGAATCATGTTTCTTTCCACTGCAGGCAGTGACGTGATGTTAGGCGAAACGTGTGTGAAGAGGAGAACCAGGCCCGAAACACGCAGAGATTGAGAAATTTAAGGTTATGGTTGTAAATTGCCCTGCCCACACACACAAAAGTGTAATTTGCATTAGTGTAATACGACATTATCTTTCACCCCATAATACACTGTCATTATTGCTCACATTTCCATGGTATCCATTGCTTGATAGGTCCCACGGGACAGATTTTGCAAAACAGCTCAGCTCCCATTTAGGCAGCAAAATACGCGGCTGGGCTTTCGAGGGCGCTGTGTGCACCGGAGGCTGAGCTTGTTCGAGCAGGCAGCAAAATTGTCACAATGGGAGCTGCGAGGCCCGAGCATTTTTAAAATTCTGGCTGTGCAGGATCCCCTGGAGGAGAAGGGAGAAATAAAGATTCCAGTGAAGGTCTCTTTATGACTTGTTTTTGGTTTGTTTTGTGGTTTTTTTTTTTTTTCCCAGGCTTACTTTACTTCCAATAACACAAACTCCGAAGTGCTGTTGCTAACTGTTGTGATTTTTATCAGGAGTCTGGGGATGCGTGGCATAAACCTTCAGGCGTGAAATCTTGCTATGACTTGACAATCTCAGATCATGGTAAAAAAAAAAAAAATAGTTTCTATTCCTCACTACTATGGGGGAAAAATAGGACTACAAGATCTGAGTCACAGGTCTAAAGGTCTGAAAGCCATGAGAAAAATAAAAATACTCTGTGATTTTTTTGTCCTTTTCTTTTTTCAGATCTCATGGTTTTAGACCATCTGACAACCTACAAGCACACAATTTATGACTTTTGAATACGTGTTTATAATAACAGTGAAAAATCAAGCCGAGTGGTTCACAGAGGGAAAGATTACTTTCTCCCATAACCTGTGACTGCAAAAAAAGGGACCAAGCAACATGTGGTCCAAAACAAGGCATTACCAGGTCTACATTTCCTGTACTTCAGCGTTCCCCAGCTCCCTGCCACGATGCCACACTAACACAGGGATACAATTTTCTTTTTGTCTTGTTTTTTTTTCTCCCACATTTACTGTGATTACCCATTTAAACACATGGCAATATATCGCACGCTGGGGAACGCACGTGAAAAACAGCACTGAGATCAGACAAGTCAATAAAATTAGTGCCCGTCTTCAGCGACTGTAGACTTTCTCCAAGCAATGCAAGACCTGGGTCTGTTACAGCCCGCTTGCTTTGTTAAAAAGCCCCGGAGAAGCACTTGATTTGCAAACCCATCCAGCATACTTATCTGAGAGGCAATAGACTTCCCTTGTACTAGTCCTCACCCCTGTTTCGGTTTCGATTCCCTCCCCTCGCCCCCACTTTCTCTCCATTATCCCACACACGGGGGTGGATCGTGCCCCGGCACGCGGTGCCCGGCCGACCCTGCCGCTTGCCGCCCGTGCCCTTCTCCTCCCCCCCCCCCGTTTCCCTGTATCCTGAACACATCTGTCTGATTTAGGGGTCGACTGACTGGATATAAGAGCTGCACACGCGGAAGCGCCGCGCTGAGCTACACGTCCGTCTCCGATCTGCCCCCGCCGCCCGGGAAAGGCATCCTTTAAGGGCCCGCTCCGGGCGTAAATCACACTGCTGGCTTCGGCGCTTCCCTCCGCGCGGCTGGGAGATCAGGTTGGGAAGAGAGGGTACAGACCGAAGCCGGCCCCGCCGGCCGAGTCCGTGCCCGGAGGCTTGGCTCCGTCCTCTCGCTGCCCGCCCGCCTGGGACAGAGCCTGCACAAAGCGGCAGCTTCGTCGTTGAATTCGAGGCACACGTAGCCTGACCAGGGCACGAAAAGGGCTTTTTGACCTCCTGACTTCTGTGTGTGGGTGCTGCAAGAGAGCATCGCTCTTGTCCCTGTACCAACCTGCTCCGGACTGCGGCTGCGCGTGGGTAAACCTCTGTGTGTACACGTTTGCAAGCAGGGTTTGTGTGTCACTGAGATGTGATAATAAATATTTACAGAGCAGCTTATATGAAGAGCTGCGGATGGGGTAAGTCTAAGTATTTGGAAAATACAACAATATCTGAGTTTCAGTTATCGCTTCACAAATAAAGCCGTGAAGGGAAAAAAAATATACTTCCAAAAGAGTGAAATGGAAGAGTACATTTTTTCAAGGGAACCAATGTTGGAAGAGAACAAGCAAGTGACAGTCCTCTTTCAGAAAGACTGAGACATCTGAAGCAAAGACCCTGGGGGGGGGTCTCTAGAAGAGGAATCTCATAATCCCTTTGTATTTCCAGCTGCTAGGGCAGGACTGTGCCCGTCAAATGCGCTTGCTTTTTGTCTGATCTAGCCGTAAATGAGACTGTTTTACAGCCTAATCTATCTCAGTCAGAAGCTAATTTCACACACGCTCATCAGTGAAATTAGTTCTTCGAAAACACATTTAGAGAAGTAAATGTCATCACTTTTCCTCTGTGCCAAGTGTGGGGTTCATAGCCAGACCACTCTGTCTTAGGCACTGGTACAGCACCAGACACAGGTAGCTCAGTGAGGAATACAGATTTAAGGCAGGCATATAAATACAAAACATCTGCTTTTCCCATTCCAGGGTTCAGCTGCTTCCGACTATTTTTATATCGGTGCTTCAGTCTAGTGAGCTGAAGGCAGGGCTAAGAGTTAGGAGAAGTCAATGTATCCCTGAGTCTGCTGGTGACACTCATTGGGTCTCACCTGGTCTAAAACATGAGAAAGATTAAACTAACAAACCTTGGTTTATATCTCTGAGATCTGTAGAAGAAAAGCAGAAAACTCCGGTCTATTTGGACCCACGGAGCTACTATAATAACAATAAGTAATAAAGAAAAATAGTGCTAGACCAAGATTTTCCTACACAGCACTTTTACCAGCAAAAACTGCTATTTCATTGAAATGGAAACACTTCAGTGTTGTGATAGTTATTGAAATATCATTTAGCAAAAAGAAAACAACAAGAGGAGAGGAAAGCACTTTTATACTAGAATGGCACAGTTGAGGGTTTTTTATTTTTAAACTTCTTATCATTACAAAGTATAGGAAAAAAAAAAATCAAAAAGGCCAAACAAGCCACCTAAAATTAGGCAAAATAAAACCATATTAAAATGGATGGGAAATGCTTATTCTTGTTCTGACTGAGAAAAAACACATTTAGAAAGAGCAGAACTTCCCACAAATCTGAAATTCTATTTCCTGCACAGCTAGTAATAAGAACATAATATTGTATTTCTAATGCCTAAACCTCCACATAAGTATTACCGCACTTACACACCAAGTATTAGCACATGTATACACTTTCTATTCAATAAAGTTGCTATGCAACACTCTGTAACAGACTCCTTCACTTCCGTACAGTGTGCTCAGCTGAAGTAATCTGCTTCCAAATGATGAATCAGTTACTAAATTGTAAGTGGAAACTGGAAGACATCAAACACAATGCAAGGGCTCTTCTTTGCATAAGACCAATGCGACAAGAAAGAGTAAATTGAAGAAACATTTTCTGCCTCAATGTCAAAAACCCCTAATAACAGAAGCAAAGGAAATTCAAACGATCAGAAATGACTACTGTCTCCCTCCTCAAAAGCAGGCAGAAATAAACCAAAACCACCCCCCCCCGCCCCCCAAACGTTGTTCCTTGCCATGAAAAGAAGGGATGAAAGAGCTAGCAGAAACAGCAACGTTTC